>JAQGBS010001620.1:0-15180 GCA_034698545.1 Acrobeloides obliquus
TTTAATATATAATGCAATAAAAAGAAGAACTACTATCAAACCGAGAAATCCGCACTATAAATCAGTGAATTTACCCCATAGAAAAAAAGTCATGAAAAAATTGAACATTCTCTTAAAAATCACAAAAATTCAGTTTTGTTATCCACCTGTTTCTGCACACCCTGTATGTTTGTCCATTAACCTTTCCTCTAATAAACATTATTCCTAGTTCTACTCCTCCTTGCTCAACCATAATTGCACTCAGTAGCAGGAGAAGCAATAGTGACGAGTGTGAGAACAGGCAGGGGCTATTTCACAAAAAATCACGATTTCGTCTATCCCGCTCCCAATTTCGAATCCCGACCTTTTTGCGATCCCAAAAAAATTCCTAACCCGTCTACCCTACTTACAATTGTCATCGTATAGTTCGAAAGCATATGCAGGCTATAAGTAGTTTGAAGATACGCTTCAGTTAGAATGCAACATTTGCACAATAAATCTAGATCATTTAAAATATTAATTCGATCGTCTTTCGTATAATAGTTGCTGAAAGTCGTGCTATCCGTACCAAGCGTGAACCCATGGCATACATAAAGGATAGTTCCATTTAATCCAACATAATCATAAAAGATCCTCTTTTTCCTAGCCTTGTATTCATTACAGATATGGGTATTGTCCAAACTATATTGAATAATTTTTTCAGTTTGAATCTGAATATCCGGCACGTTATAATAGAGGTCATTAAATTCATAGTATTCAGGGTAATCAATGGTCGTGTTATCTCCATCCTTAAAAAGGCAATCATATGATGTTTCCGTATACAAGTTCGAGCAGTCAAATTCTCGTAATTCCGCACAGCCATTGCATCCGATAGCTGTTATAATAGGGTTAAAGGAAGAAATTCCAATGTGATTTTGTTCAAGAAATGATGAAAATTCTTCAACTAGACTCCCATTTTCATATGTTAAGCAGAATTTGTTTGTCCATGTATGTTCAACTAGATACGAGTGACATTTACAACCTAAAAAATTACAGTGGATTTTTGATAAGTTTATAGTTGTAGTCTGGTGTATCATTACAGCAGCAAGGTATCGCAGTACATCGGGGCGCCAACAACTTTAATTTACCTTGACAATAAGGCATAATCGTATAAAAACCCGTATTTTGATCAGAGACACAGTCTTCAAGTTGTTTATAACAAATGTTGGTTGCCTTATCACAAGCACAAAAATTATGACAATTGCTTAAGTTTGTCGACACAACTAGCGCCAAGTCATTCACGGACAAATTATTCGTGTTAGTTATTGGTTTATAACTATTAACTCTTCCCATTACAAGTCTGTCATGTCGGCACCAAAAATGTTCTAAAAAAATGAAAGGTATAATCAGAGCCGTGGCTAAGGGCAAAGGGCAAGGGGTCGCACAAGCCTCCTAAAAATTTCCCCTTGGTCCCCTTTATATTTTGGCCGGCCGAAAGCCTGTCAAAAATTTTTCAAAAAATTTAATTTTAACAAAACAACTTTTTTTAGTTGATCCCCTCCTCTAAGTCTGGATTCTGGCTAGGCATTGGATATAATAATTTAAGAGCTTCTTTACCTAAAGGTGTTTGTGTTATGTCATACCACTCAGTCTTTAAGCTACTTGAAATATATAAAATTGAAGTATTTTCACATTCTGATGGTGTATGCTGACATATGAAGCCTTGTCCACCGAAACTACTTATATCATCCCATTTTCCTAGATTCCCATCGCTCGAATTATTGCCAGCCAAAAGTGCTACATTAAATTCGTTGGCTAAACCATCTGGTGCTGTATGTTGCCAGTTAGTATAATCGAATGCGGTGCCATCGTCAAATCTCCAGTCTCCATTAATGTTCGTCAAACCAAGTATCCATTTTGATGAATTTGAATTTGTACTTAGATTTTGAGCTAGACCTAAAACACATATGCTTTAGGAGAAAGGGAGGGGGAGGGGTGAGGTCAGAACCAAAAATTTTAAAAAAATTCGCATTTATTGTGCATAATAAATGGAAAAATAACGAATTTTTGTCCAAAATGGCAATTTTGAAGAAAAAATTGATAATTTTCTTTAAAAAATCTTACTTGCTATAAACTCATTTTCATTATTGCCATGTACAGAAGCTAGAACGCCTCCTTGCTCACGACAGAAATTATTTGCTTCAAGATAAACAGTTTTTCCACAATATTTTGGCTAAAAATATGCTATGCAAATTCTAAAGGAAAACGTACCAAAAAACATTTATTAGTTGGTTCGTAGAAACTCCATCCTGTTAAGCAATGTAGCTCATCTTTAGAATAATTCATGTTTTGTGCAAACATTTCAATTTGGCCAAGTCCTTTGACTAGGGCTTCTTGGAGCAAATTTTGTAAAAGATCGAGGATTTTACGAGCTAAAATATACAAAGTGGCAAAACAATTCCACTTTTTCGATTTTTAAATGAATTTCCTGATTTTTTTCAAATTTTTAATTTTCACAAAAATAACTTAATGTAAGAGGGTCTATCGAGAGATCAATTGCGCAAACTTTTCGACCGCTTCCATTCTTAAAAAAATTGAAAAATTTTCCTCTCAACTACAGTACCTACCCCATTCTGGGGTCTAGTTATGCCCCTGAGTAAAAAAAGGTAGATAAATCTAACCCAACCCTGATAAAATTACCCGACCCACCTTTTCTGCGCAAATTTTAAGCCCGAATAACTTCTATTCACTTACGTTTAGATAATTTGCCAGATAAACAAGGCAATGCACGAAGTGCTTGACAACCACCGCAACCTATTGCGGCTGCCTTAATAAAACCGGAGCCTAAACCCAATGGGGTTAAGTTCTCTGGTGATGGTATAGATTCACCAGTTTCTTCGTTTATCCAATCGCCTTTTGCTACTGTGTTTGGGTCAGCATAAACATAACATTCACCTTAAATATAGAATTTTTAATGATGCCCTCCAATGCAAGTTTTGAGAGAAGAGCAGCTTGTTGAATTTGACTGGCGCCTGGAATGCAGTGATCAGGGAGTCTTCCAAAAAACTTTTTTGTCAACTTTTCCAAAATCGATTGGAGGGTGAGGGTCCTGCAAAGGATGAATAAGAAAAATATACCTCCACTGCAAAAAGGATCAAACGAAACTCTCGCTGTGTTTATCTTTGGCACATAACATTCTCCTTCGATAGAACAAAGGCATGGATCAGCGCAAAGGCATGACTCTTCTTTTCCATAGCAGAAATAGTAAGCCAATTGCGCTTTATTGAAAACATCTACTGGATGTTGAACCGTTGTAGAATTCCAATATCTTAAAGTACCTTCTCCGCAGGTGCAATCTATAAAATAAAAGTCAATTTGCACTACTATCCTCAAAAGCAGAGGTGGAAACGGGCCATATCAGTCGTCTCTAAGCGCCAAAAGAGGAGGTGGATACTGTTGCAATAATTGGGACCCCGCCCAAAATTTGCGCAAGGTCCCAATAATAAAGCAGTTTTAAACACTAATTTTTGAGACTTTGTGCGGGGAGGGTCAAAATTTTAAGGGTCCACTTTATGATTTTTTCGATCATTTGGTGCAAAATATGCGCGAGTCCGGTAATTTTTGCGCGAAGGAGAGAAAATTCCCAGCCCCTTTTCATAGCCTAGGGTAGTGTTAGTATAGTGGGGTATGCTCTCGTTTGATGCCATAAAACGACCCCTAACTTTGAAATTGTATTCGAAAAAATACTTTTAACAAATGGTGCAACATAATCTTTAGGCCATATATTAATATCTTTTGCTTGCATTATTACCATCCCGGCTAAATCTTTATACGGTCGTTGACAATAAGATTCATTGAAAATTGGCTCATTTGGTTCTCTCACAGTAATATTCGTGATTGGCGGTGGAGTAGAAAAAATTCCTGACAAACATGGTAGGCTTCTCAATGCATCGCAGCCGCCGCAGCCCACAGCAATAGCCTTGACATATCCATATGGCCCGAAATTTGTAGTGTTATCTGGAGATTCCACAAACACGCCGGATGGTTCAGAGATTATGTGATCATTTTGCCAAGTATTCATATCTGCGTAAATATGGCACTCGCCTATAATGTTGTTGTTATATTATTTTAACATCCTAAAAGGGTGGGGTAAGAGATATCATACTTCTCTTCCCCATCCTCCCCAAACTGGCTATACAAAGAGGGACCATTAGAAATTTTTTCATTTTCGGATTTCGAGGGGGGGGGGGGTCAATTTACCCCTTGATTCCCCTCGTTACGTGCCTGACCTCAGATACAGCCTTATTCGCTATGGTATTTTAAATTTTTGAAATCTCAAAAGGTCTTGCCAAACAATGATTACCTTTATCATCACAATATGAATAAAAAATAATTGTAAGCGACACTGGATTTTGAAGCATTCTATAACAACTCCCATCCTCTGAGCACAAGCAAAAATTGGTACAATTACAATTTAAAGGCCAGTCGCCGATATTTGTATACTGACGAAGACATACAAATTGACTAATTTCACGAGTTTCCCATGCATTAATTGGATTAGAGGCATTAGTTGAAAGCCAGGATTTAAAATTACCATCACCACATGGGCATTCTAAATTTTTTTAGCATACATGTAAAATGGGGGGGGATAGAACAAAGGCGTAGTTGGACGACAGGCAAGAGAGGGGTGAAATTTCAAATTTCCAAAAATGTGAGAGAGGTCGCCCCTCGAAAATTCCCAAGTCAAACTAGGTATACTCCAAAAAATTAGCGTCCTTTTTTTGGTGAACTAATTACCTGTAATAACTGGCGATGAACGTTCGGGGACACAGTTGACAACATCAGGCATAACGATCATTCCAGCTGAACCCTTGGGAGATTGACATAATGCATCGGATCTTATTGTTGTCACAAAGCAAGATATAAAACAAATAAACGTGAAGAAAATTTTGTCTGTCCACATTTGAGTCATGAAACCTGGCAGGAATCTAAAATAGGCAAAATTTTGAAGAAAAATAATATATCAATGATCTTACTATAGCTAATGGATATAGAGTTGTATAGATGTAATTTAATAACAAAACATAGATTTCGTATTCAAAATTAATGATTGGCTTGATATAAAGTTAGACAAGACGAAAACCCCGTGACTTTAAATTTATATAATTATACATGTGCAGCTATAATTAAATGTGTAGGAACCAACCAACAAGAACTTACAGGGTGTCCCAAAAAAGTGGAATTTTCGTGATTTATTCATGAATGTTGAAACCAAAAAATTTTTTCTACAAATGACACATTTAGGGGTAATTTGATGCGGGAAATCGACTGCGCGCACTCCCGAAGTGTGAAAGCGCTTCCTTGACCCTGATTCAGAGTAGCGTGTTCAAGCAAAAATAAAACAATCGGATTTTGACCGGATATCCGACTATCTAGGGTTTTTCTATGTGAGAAATCGATTGCGCGTTTTTTCGAAAAATGAAAACGCTTCCCTGGTCTTAAAAAGTGGTAAATTGTGATTTGTTTATCAACTACAGCTTCACTGATCCTTTTCAATTGAATACATCCACCCCTTTCACGAATCAGGGGCAAGAAAACATTTTCACATTTTAAAAACACGAGCAATATATTTCTCGCATAGAAAGACTCTAGGTGGTCGAATATCCGGTCAAAATCCTTTTATTTCATTTTTCAACACGCACCCTGAATCAGGGTCAAAAACGCGTTTTCACGTTTCGGGAGTGCGCTCAATCTTTTCTCTGCATCAAATTACCCCTATACGGGTCATTTTTAGAAAAAAAAATTTTCGGGTCCAAAATTCAAAAATAAATCACAAAAATTCCACTTTTTGGGACACCCTGTAAACCTATAAATTAATAATAATGCCGACTATTACGCATTTTTATTTCCCTATTCGTAAAATTAATCAGAAATTTTTTTGCACAGAGCCTGATTTTTCGATGCTGAAGTATTATTGAGAACAAAAGTCCAAAATTTTATTTGAAAAAATTTACATAAAATTATCAAATATTTTTTAGACATCAATGTAAATTCCAATCCTAAAATTAGTTTACATTTAGCCGAGCGCCGTCCACTCTCCTACGATACTTTGTAAAATCACAAAAATAACTAGAGGCAAAGACAAATCGCCGCAAGAGGATTAGAATCCGCGACCTTTTGTGAAAAAAAGATGAACAATTTGTCAAAAAATAAAAAGATCTCATCTAAAAATTCGATAAAGAAGATGAGAGCTACTACACAATAGGAGAGGGGAGCCATCCACGTAAAAAAATTTCAAATTTTGGGTCTGTGTACTTAGGGAAAAGTCGCAAAAATGCGATTTTTGCGACTTTTCGCTTCAATACACAGGCCTTCCTTGAATTAAGGAAGCGTTTTTTGTGACATGCCCTCATCTTGAAGCTCAGTTCTATCACGGAACCTGTTTTAAAAAAATTCATAATTTTAATTAAATTAGTTTATATCTGTTCGATTTCGACCCCTTGATCATGTGTGGTTTTCAATCACTCTATTACTGTCAGGTAAATTCCTCTTAAAGAGTCGAAGCAAGAAATTTTGCTTTTGCGCATCACCAAGACTTGTTATCGCAGTTGATGGTTTCTCAATTTTGTATACTTTCCACGCAAGTTGTGCTTGAAGCGTTAAGATAAAAATACTAAAAAATAGTTTTATGATTTTGTTACTATTCATACATGTTAAGGGGATATATAACCCCGCCCCAAAATAGAGTCATACCCCCAGTAAATCGGCCCGAAGTAGCCAAAAAATTTAAAAATTTAAGGGAAACAAATCGAATTTATCCTCCTCCAATTTTCAATTTTTTGGTACAGACACCCCACACCTACCGCACAGAGGCCCAAATATAAATAACCCTTTACATGTATGTTACTATTTCTTACTTATCAAACATCAGTCCTAGAGACCTTTTTACAGAAGTATCGCTAAGAATATTCAGAAATGTAATAGGAATACTAGGGTAGATGCCAGCTCCAAATGTTTCAGCCGGACAAGTATTATCCATAGCATGATTTGGCACAACAAGACGTAATACTACAGGAACAAACAAAAATATAAAAACTGCTAAACTACCAAAGTTCTAAAAAAAGTTTATACATATAGGCCACACATGATTAAGGAGAGGGTCAGACTCTATCTGTCTCTCACCCATCACCACATCATGGCAAAATTTTGGAAAATATTATTTAAAAATGAAAAAATCAATGCTTTTCTTAAAGGGGTGGCAATCATGGCCTAATCCAAGAAAAAATTTTTTCTAAAAAAATCATTTTTAGGGGTAAAATCATACGAGAAATCGAATGTGCGCATCGCTGAAGTGTGAAAACGTCATCCTGACCCTGATTCAGGGAAAACTTTAAATTTTTCAACGATGATTGATTTGAAATAAAATAAAGTTTTTCCTGAATCATTGTCAGGATGATGTTTTCACGCTTCGGCGATGCGCGCAATCGATTTCTCGCATGATTTTACCCCTAAAAATGATCTTTTTAGAAAAAATTATTTTCCTGGATCGCATTTTTTATGCAAAAACTCGTAAAAAGTTGATTTTTTTTCAAAATGGTACTTTTTATTGAAAATATGGTCTGATAAAATGCTTTATAACATTACTTGAAGTAGCAGAAGTTTTTCTTGTTGCGTCTCGCTTTCTTTCATTTCACGTCTCTTGATATTTAATCGAGAGCAACCCAAAAACTTGAGTAACGATAAAATATCTAGAATCATGCATCCACATGCTACCGCAATCTCAAAATAATTTTGAAAATTGCTATAAAATTTGGAGCAAAAAGATGTTTCCCTAAAAAATTTCATATTATATTAGAAAATAGTTACCCAATAAAACCAACTGAATAAATTATTATGGCGTCTTTTTGGCATACTAAAAATGTTTTGGAGCTAGGTTACTTGGGGGGGGGGGCCACTTAACATGACCCAAAATTCCAACGCCAAGGCTAAGACCATGGACTTAGCTTTCGCCTTGGACTTAGCCTTGGCTTTAGCTTTGGCATTAGCATTGGCGTTGGTCTTAGCCTTGGCCTTGGACTTAGCTTTGGTCTTAACCTTGTCCTTAGCTTTAGATTTAGCCTTGGCATTAGCTTTGGCCTTAGCCTTGGCGTTGGAATTTTGGGTCATGTTAAGTGGGCCCCCAAGTAACCTAGCCCCAATGTTTTATTTAAACAAAAATGTCCCATTTGCATTTCACCCTTCAAAAAATCGAAAAATAGCAAAAAATCGAAAAAATAACAACAAAATCATAAGAGAGATCACTATGTAAAAAATTTTTTTCTTCACCTCTTCGGCACGATAATGGGGCTCCAGCCAAGTACTTAGCTAGGGATTCGGTATGTTAGGAGGAACATCAGGTCCCCTGTACTCCCCCTGCTTACATCATTGTCTCAAGCCCCTAGTCCCATGGGTAATACCATGCTCTTTTTCTACACCCTAATTTTATAGACTTACCATTAAACCCAGTGATCCACCACACCAATAACATAGGCAAATAAAACAGACAAACCAAACTTGTTATTACTATACAGACTTTCAACGTCAACAATTTTGTCACTCTTAATTGAAATGAAATAGGTGAGAATATTGCCCAAGTACGAGTCCCAGCTCTCAGAAACCGAATAAGCACAGAAATCGATTTGGATATTGACTTTATATACGATAACACATATAATATGCCCCGATTTGCTATGTACCATTTTAAATAATTCCAAAACCAGCTCGGAAGACCATTATAAATAGTTAGGTCTTTTGGGAGAAAACTAAAAATTCATGCTCAAAAAAGCTAAATTTTCGATAAATTTTTTTCAAATTTTGTCCAGAATAATTATATGGGTTTTTTCGAGAAATCGTTTGTCAGAAAAAACTTAAAAATTAGTTAAATTTAGTTTTTTTGCTGATTCAGGATCAAGAAAGCGTTTTTAAGGTTCGGGAATCGCGCAAACGATTTTTCACAAGGAAACCTCCATAGGGCTGTTTTAGAAAAAAATTTGCCAAAATTTGGAACTAGTATCGATAAGGCGTGGCACTGAACATGTTCAGTGCCACACTAAATCAAAAAAGTTCCCTAAATTTTCCTCGAAAACAACACAAAAATCAGATTGTAGAAATTGTATATGGTTGGTAATATTCAAGATGATCAAAATAGAAAGTCTACCTACCCTAAATCATGAGAAATACTAAATGGAGCTTCGACAAAGCCAATAATTACAAGCGTTAAAGAATCCACAATAGCTTGCCAAAAGCACAGCCAACCATAAAATGTCCATAGAGATTTTTCTTTAATATATAATGCAATAAAAAGAAGAACTACTATCAAACCGAGAAATCCGCACTATAAATAAATGAATTTAACCCCATAGAAATAAAGTCACTATGTATCCCTACCCCAGGCAGGGGTAGAGATACATAGTGACTTTTTAAAAAAGGTGGCAATTCTTATCCATAAAGATGGTAGTAGTTAAAAAATAGTACAAAAAAGGTGGCATTGGGCTAAAAAAGTGGTATTTGCCACCTTATAGTGCGGATTTCTCGGTTTGGTGGCGTTTAAGCAACCCTAGGCAAGAGACTATTTCAATCCGAACAAAAAATCACGATTTTGGAATATCCCGCTCCCGATTTCGAATCCCAATTTTGTTACGACCCCGATGAAAAAACCCCTATTCCATCTACCTTACTTACAATTGTCATCGTATAGTTCGAAAGCATATGCAGGCTATAAGTAGCTTGAAGATACGCTTCAGTTAGAATGCAACATTTGCACAATAAATCTAGATCATTTAAAATATTAATTCGATCGTCTTTCGTATAATAGTTGCTGAAAGTCGTGCTATCCGTGCTAAGCGTGAACCCATGGCATATATAAAGAATAGTTCCATTTAAACCAACATAATCGTAAAAGATCATCTTCTTCCTAGCCTTGTAATCATTACAGATATGGGAATTGTCCAAACTATATTGAATAATTTTTTCAGTTTGAATCTCCTGCACGTTATCATAAAGCTCATTAAATTCAATGTATGCAGGGTAATCAACGGACGTGTTAACTCCATCTTTAAAAAGACAATCATATGATGTTTCCCTATACAGATTCGAACAGTCGAATTCTCGTAATTCCGTACAGCCATTGCATCCGATAGCTGTTATAATAGGGTTGAAGGAAGAAATTCCAATGTGATCTTGTTCTAGAAATGATGGAAATTCTTCAACTAGACTTCCATTTTCATGTGTTAAACAGAATTTGTTTGTCCATGTATGTTCCACTAGATATGAGTGACATTTACAACCTAAAAAACCACAGTAGATTTTTTGGTAAAAAAATTTGTTGTTTTAAGAAATTTAAAAACGGCTTGAAGAGAAGCTAAGAAGAAGTAGAAACAGTTCTTGATGCCCAATACTTGCTTCTCTTCTTATGATTGAGAAGAGTTTATATGCTTTTTAGATGATTGTACGTTGCTCTCTTATCTTAATAAACCTAATTCCAAGTTCAAGTTTATAGTTGCAGTCTGGTGTATCATTACAGCAGCAAGGTATCGCAGCACGCAGTACATCGGGGCCCAACAACTTTAATTTACCTTGACAATAAGGCATAATCGTATAAAAACCCATATTTTGATCAGAGGCACAGCCTTCAAGTTGTTTATAACAAATGTTGGTTGCCTTATTACAAGCACAAAAATTATGACAATTGCTTAAGTTTGTCGACGCAACTAGCGCCAAGTCATTCATGGAAAAATTACTCGTATTAGTTATTGGTTTATAACTATTAACTCTTCCCATTACAAGTCTATCATGTCGGCACCAAAAATGTTCTAAAAAGATGAAAGGTATAATCAGGGCCGTAGCTAAGGGGGAGGGGTGTGAGGTCGCACAAGCCCTCTCCCTACACACCCGATCCTGGCTACAGCATTGGGTATAATAATTTAAAAACTTCTTTACCTAAAGGTGTTTGTGTTATGTCATACCACTCAGTCTTTAAGCTACTTGAAATGTATAAAGTTGAAGTATTTTCACATTCTGATGGTGTATGCTGACATATGAAGCCTTGTCCACCGAAGCTACTAATATCATCCCATTTTCCTAGATTCCCATCGCTCAAATTATTGCTAGCTAAAAGTGCTACATTAAATTCGTTGGCTAAACCATCTGGTGCTGTATGTTGCCAGTTAGTATAATCGAATGCGGTGCCATCGTCAAATCTCCAGTCTCCATTAATGTTCGTCAAACCAAGTATCCATTTTGATGAATTTGTACTTAGATTTTGAGCTAGACCTAAAACACATATGCTTTAGAGGGAAGGGAGTGGGGGGGGGGGTGAGGTCAGATCCAAAAATTTTGGAAAACATCTCATCATGTCGCAAGCCAGCCGAAAAAAAATAAATAGGTCCTTTCTATTTTTTACATAAAAATTTGATGAAATTTATTCAAAATTTTGCATTTTTTTCGTAAAAAAATATTTCAATTTTTTTTAAAAATTGGTACTGATCCTTTCCTCTGACCCCACTAAACAAATTTTTGTCAAAAATGCCAAATTTGAAGAAAAAATTGATAATTTTCTTTAAAAATTTTACTTGTTATAAACTCATTTTCATTATTGCCATGTACAGAAGCTAGAACGCCTCCTTGCTCACGACAGAAATTATTTGCTTCAAGATAAACAGTTCTCCCACAATATTTTGGCTAAAAACATGCTATGCAAATTTTGAAGGAAAACGTACCAAAAAACATTTATTAGTTGGTTCGTAGAAACTCCATCCTGTTAAGCAATGTAGCTCATCTTTAGAATAATTCATGTTTTGTGCAAACATTTCAATTTGGCCAAGTCCTTTGACTAGGGCTTCTTGGGGCAAATTTTGTAAAATATCCAGGATTTTACGAGCTAAAATATACAGAGTGGCAAAACAATTCCACTTTTGCAATTTTTAAATGGATTTCCTGATTTTTTTCAAATTTTTAATTTTCACAAAAATAACTTAATGTAAGAGGGTCTATCGAGAGATCGATTGCGCAAACTTTTCGACCGCTTCCATTCTTAAAAAAATTGAAAAATTACCCTTAGATAATTTGCCAGATAAACAAGGCAATGCACGAAGTGCTTGACAACCACCACAACCTATTGCGGCTGCCTTGATAAAACCGGAGCCTATACCCAATGGAGTTAAGGCATTTGGTGATGGTATAGATTCACCAGTTTCTTCGTTTATCCAATCGCCTTTTGCTGCTGTGTTTGGGTCAGCATAAACATAACATTCACCTTAAATATTGTTTCTTTTAATGATAACCCTTCAATGCAAATTTTGGAAGAAGGACAACTTGTTGAATTTGACTGGTTCCTGGGATGCAATGATCAGCGAATCTCCCCAAAACTAAGGATGAATAAGAAAAATATACCTCCACTGCAAAAAGGATCGAACGAAACTCTCGCTGTGTTTATCTTTGGCACATAACATTCTCCTTCGATAGAACAAAGGCATGGGTCAGCGCAAATGCATGACTCTTCTTTTCCATAGCAGAAAAAGTAAGCCATTTGTGCTTTAATGAAAACATCTCCTGGATTTTGACCTGTTGTAGAATTCCAATATCTTATAGTACCTTCACCGCATGTGCAATCTATAAAATAAAAATCAACTTGCACTACTATCCTCAAAAGCAAAGGTGGAAACGGCTCATAGTCCAGTCGTTTCTAAGGGCCTAAGCCATATGTGAAAAGAGAAGGTAGATGAAAAGATGAAAAAATTAGATAATTGATTTTTGTCAATTTTAAGGCTATTTTTGAAAAATTTGGCATTTTTTAGTGATTTAAACAAATTTGGGGCGGAGTAAGCCCCATGATGACGATTGATGATTAAAGGGGGGTCTAAAAATGTGAAATTTTGATGAAAAATATGTTTGATGACGTAAAACGACCCCTAATTTTGAAATTGTACTTGAAAAAATACTTTTAACAAATGGTGCTATATTGTCTTTAGGCCATGCATTGACATCTTTTGCTTGCATTATTACCAAGCCGGCTAAATCTTTATATGGGCGTTGACAGTAAGATTCATTAAAAATTGGTTCAACTGGTTCTCTCATCGTAATAGTCGTGATTGGCGGTGGAGTTGAAAAAATTTCTGACAAACATGGTAGACTTCTCAATGTGTCGCAGCCGCCGCAGCCCACAGCAATAGCTTTGACATATCCATATGGCCCGAAATTTGTAGTGTTATCTGGAGATTCCACCAATACGCCGGATGGTTCAGAGATAATGTGATCGTTTTGCCAAGTATTTATATCTGCGTAAATATGGCACTCGCCTATAATGTTGTTATTTATATTATTTCAACACCTTACAAGGGAGGGGTAAGAGATATCATACTTCTCTTTCCTATCCTCCCCAAACTGGCTGTACAATACGTGGTTTAGGTGCTTCCTTTTACGCCCCAGTCAGGCAAGTAACTAGGATCCAGTTTTGGGGGAGATCAATCAAATTTTTTCGTCCTGACAACCTTTTTTTCAGCGCGCTCCGCGTTACAGTCTTATTCGCTATGGTATTTGAGGTCTTGCCGAACAATGAATTACCTTTGGCATCACAATGTGAATAAAAAATAATTGTAAGCGACGCTGGTTTTTGAAGCATTCTATAACAACTCCCATCCTCTGAGCACAAACAAAAATTGGTACAATTACAATTTAAAGGCCAGTCGCTGATATTTTTATACTGACGAAGACATACAAATTGACTAATTTCACGAGTTTCCCATGCATTAATTGGATTGGAGGCATTAGTTGAAAGCCAGAATTTAAAATTACCATTGCCACATGGACATTCTAAAAATTTTTAGCATATATGTAAAAATGAGGGGGGGTAGGGACAAAGGAAAAAAAACAATGGAAGAAACCTAGCATTGGGCGCAGCCTTATTCCTATGTTCCCTCACACTGCTAGGTATCCCATTCGAAACCCTTGCGCGTAGCAAGATATCCCCCCTTCCAATTGGGAAGGCGTTGGGGTCTTACAACACTGCCCCGCACCCTCCCCCGATTTTAGGTTAGGGGCGAGATTGTCCATGTGTGCGTTTGCGAATTACGCTGGATAGAGTAAAGCCTGTTTTTTCATTAGCCAACTAATTCATACATGGGCAAGGGGGATAGTTCGGAAAACCGAAATGCGCTACGTTTGTCGACAAAAAAACGTTGCAGCGCTCCTCAGTGATTAAAAAAAATTAACATAAAAAAAACTGATCACAGGTGGGCGTTTCGCGCCGCATTGCACAACATCGGGCATAACGATCATTCCAGCTGAACCCAATTTTGCATCTCCCTTCACACCCAACTGCATCACGTTCAGTGTTTGAATCTGTTGTAAAACAAATTTTGTGTTGTGTTGTACAACAGAATCATCCTGTACAACAGAATCATTCTGTTGTACATCATAAAACAATAGATTTGCACGTTAAAACTGTTGTTCAACAACACAACAATTTTAATGCAACAGATTTAAACACTGGTCATGTCTTCTAAATTTGATCCTGTTGTGGCGTTATGGGGATAGGTCGACGCACCCCCTGCCCAAGTGTGAACTAATTACCTGTAATAACTGGCGATGAACGTTCGGGAACACAGTTGACAACATCGGGCATAACGACCATTCCAGCTGAACCCCTAGGAGATTGACATAATGCATCGGATCTTATTGTTGTCACAAAGCAAGATATAAAACAAATAAACGCGAAGAAAACTTTGTTTGTCCACATTCGAGTCATGAAATCAGGCAGAAATCTTTTGTCTAAAAATAGGCAAAATTTTGAAGAAAAATAATATATCAATGATCTCAGTTCAACTTTTTACGTAATCGCTAATGGATATATACAGGGTGCGGCAAAAGTTCGGTCCATATTGCCATTTTTTGCATTTTTGCACGATTTCATTGATTTTTTCAAGAAATTTTGCGGTCAAAAGTTTTCCCGTAGGTTCGAAGGCATTTTGGAAACCAGATTTGGACGTTTTTGCAGGACGGAGCCCCGGCGCACAAGGCGGAAGCAATCCAAGAACTGATCGCAGAGAACTGCCCAGACCACATCTCAGTCGACATCAGCCCACAGCGAGCCAATGGTGACTGGCCACCAAATTCACCCGACCTGAATGCGATGAACTATTCGATTTGGAGCATCCTGGAGGAGAAGGCATGCTCGAAGCCGCACAA
>JAQGBS010001621.1:0-15178 GCA_034698545.1 Acrobeloides obliquus
CTTTGGTGTTTACTCATATTGAAAAAAGAGACGAAGGAGTTTATATATGTGAAGCTCAATTACAAGGGAGAACAGTGAAAAGGCAAATTCGAATTCATGTCGCTGGTAGAATTTCAATTTAAAAAATTTGCGGGATGGCTTCATTTTGGATTACTGGCGCCCTCCCCCCCCCCCATAAATTTAGAGGAAAACCCTTGGGTGACAGGTTAGCTCCGAGAACAAGTTAGTCCCAAAAAGTCAAGATCCGTGGACAAGTTAGTCCCAGGACGACAAGTTAATCCAATATTACAAGTTAGTCCCAGCTTAACAAGTTAGTCCCAAGGATGACAAGTTAGACCTGTTATGTACGGGGGTAGTCAAAACAGCTATGGATGGGTTGGGGATAGTCAAACATCTATAGCTAAGATGGGAATAGTCAAAACAGCTATGGAGGTGAACCGAATTTGGCTCTAAGCGGGATTCGAACCCGCCTTGTGGTCATGAAGCCGCTGCTTTGTCACTGCACCACCAATACAATTTTGAGGGAGAAAAAATTTCAAACCACGTAATTCTGAGGAAAAGATTTCTCCAGAATTCCCCGGATAAATTCGGATAATTCTATTTCTCAACTCTGCTTGGGACTAACTAGACAAGCTGAAACTAACTTGTCTTTATTGGGGCTAAATTGTCACTCCGGGACTAACTTGACCTGTTTGGGAATAACTTGTCTCCAAACCAGGAAGACCTCATAAACCTGGTTGATAACTACATATTTCGATTATTTATTTTTGGAATAATACTGACTGTCCTCAACTAAAATGTGCTGTTGTCTTCCGCTCTATTTGCACAAAGTGGACCTCCACTTTTGCGCGGATTATGTAACCTGAGATTTTCGAAACGCCATACTTGCACAACGGCACATTTTAAAGTTTGCTTTCACATTAAGCGGATGAATAGTGGGGGGACATCAAATAAACTGCTTCAAAATCAATGGGGGTTACAAAGGCTAGTTACAAATGCCATAATAATTAAAGAGGGGGATTGTGGCGAGTTATCGCAAAAACTTTTTTTAAATTTTTTTGACCAAAGTAAAAAATGTTCGAAACGATGAAAAAAATACTGTTTTCGAGAAAAAATCGAAAAAATTTTTAGGTGTTTTTTGACCATTTTTAGGTGTTTTTTCGGCCATTGATTGAAACTTACTGTAAAAAAGGCCGAAAAACACCTAAAAATGGTCAAAAAATATTTTAAAAAATTTTTTTCGATTTTTCCTCGAAAACAGTATTTTTTCAACGTCTCGAACATTTTTTACGCTTATCAAAAAAGTTTTGAAAAATTTTTTTGAAATAACTCCCCTCAATCGGCCCTTCTCCATTAAAGAGAGACTTTTAGAGCCGATTGAATGGAATATGCCAAAGAGTAAAGTGAATGCTCAAATTGGACAAGATTTGGAGGTCGACTGTGATGCTACAGCCAATCCAGAACCATCAATTTATATTATGGATGATCAGGGGAGAGATATGACGGAAAAATGTAAGTTCATATCATCAAGAAACTTATTACCCCCTTCACCACAATCAAAAAATTTTTCGCTCTTTGTAAATCAAAACTTTTTTGAAAATCAAAGTTTTACCCTCGCGGGATCGAACCCGGTGGTCTCAATGTTGCTTAACTTTCCAAATTGGACGGGCGACTTTCTTACCCACTGCACCACGAAGCGCCAACTTTATTTTTATCTTCTTGTGGTGATGACTATAAGCTAAAAAGGGGGGACTTTTGCGCCCTCACATATGCGCACTGATTTTGTACTTTCACATTTACACCTCGACCTATATGCGCTAATAATTGCGCTCGTACATTTGCGCACTCGACTTGTAAAATATCTTTCAAAAAAGATCGAAAATTTTAAAAACGGAAAAGGGCGTACAATTCGGATGCGCAAATGTTGGGGGCACAAATATCGGGTTCAAAAATTTCGAGGCACAAATATTGGGGCGCAAGAATCGAGTGTGCAAGTGTCGTTGCGGATATATGAGGGTGCAAAAGTCCCCCACCTCCTAAAACTATTAAACTCCTTCCTCTATGGTGCTAAAGAATGCCGAAAAGGTGCAGGCATGGGTCAAAATTTAAAAAAAGTTTGCTAATCGACCCAGCTCGCCGAGCGCTTCAATATCTGGATGGGGTCATCCAGATATTACGTAATCATACCCCTATCCCCTGTAATCAACGTAATAATTTGGCTATCCCTCCCCCCTGCTACTTGATTGCGTAATATCTGAACGATCCCTAAACCCAATTTTATAGATGGCCAAAAAATCGAAGACGACTCGAACGAAGACGATGACGAACACAAAATCACAATTCAAGGAATCACAAAACTCGACCATGGTCGTAAAATAATCTGCTCCGCCAACCAATTCTTTGAAGACCTCCAAGCTACCGATAGTGAAGACCATGAAATTACTATCGACGTTTGGTGTAAGAGAGAAATTATTATTTTTCTTAAATTTTAGCGAATTCCCTTTTTTAGATCCTCCAGAATTTGAAGAGCCTGAAATTTCCCAGTATGCTATTGAAGGAAGACCGGTTTATTTATGGTGCAATGTTTCGGATGCCAATCCGGCTCCAACAATTTATAGATTTTTCCAAGCTAATAAGGAATTGAAAGATGACCGTGATTATGAAATTAATATTGATGAAGATAGCATGACAGCTTCTTTATTGGTAGGAAAAACTTATATCCTTCGATCCATATAACTTATAGGGGAGGGGGCGACAGTTTGAGACAAATTCCAAATTTTTTTTAAAGAAATCCTGCCTCTTCTGTTATTAAATAGGGTGTTTTTCCTATAGGGATGTTACATGCCAAAATAGAAAAGTGGCAAACATCATGCCAAAACGTGGCATGTTTTTTGGTTGAAAATCGAAATTTTTGCACAAACATCCCTACTTCCCTATAATAGAGTTCGTCGAACCAAGATGCTCTTATTAGCGTTAAAAAATGATCAAAGACTAAAATCAAAGAGAAAATCAAAAAAATTTGCAAAAATTTTTTTAGATCAAAAACGTTCAAGATGCTGATTTTGGCTTATACCGATGTGAAGTAGGGAATATGGTCAAAGCTAGGTCCAATTTACTGATTTCTCTTAAAGAAGCACGTATGGATCATGTTATCTGGGAGAAAAAATTAATTTGATTTATTTTGTTTAGAACCCCCTCATCCCGTACATGCAGATGTGGTTGAACAAAAAAAGCATGCAATAATATTGAGGATAACACAGGGAAAGAAAGAAGATGAAAATGAACTGCCTGTTATAAGATACATTGTTCAATATCAAAGAGCAGAAGATGATAATTATCCAAGGAGATATGAAATTGCTGCTAAACCTAATGGTAAGCCATGTTACCATGACCAGAGCACAAAATTTTCATACCTATTATCTAGACCATTGAGGAATTGGCACCAGTGCCGGAGGAAAGACAAAATTTCGTAGGGGTTGATGGCCAAAAACATGGGTCCCCCCCCCTCATAGTTGAATAGGGGTCGTAATTACGACCCCCCCCCCCCGTCGCCGCGAGGGCCCCGAAAAATAAAGGGGGAGGGGGGGGGGGGAGCCGAAAAGGCAAAAATTTCCTTTAGACCCCCGCACCGCGCGAGGAGGTTTACGACCCCTCCCTCTATTCAACTATGCCCCCCCCCTCTCCCCCTTATGTGTTTTTTCGAGCTTCGCTCAAAATGTAAAACGTAAGGAGTACCCCTTATGATTTTTTTGACAATCGGTTGATTTCTGGGGCAGGTTGCTCAATCCGTCCTGTAGCAGCTACGACACTGCTTGACACCCTAGGATTGGCAGCTATAAGGCCTTGTGACCCTAGGCTTCTATGGGATATAGCCTTGATCTTTGGACCCTAGGACTATTGTAATCATGGGCTTAGAACGAAAATTGGGGCCTATCGGTTTTTGTGCTAAAATTGGAAGATCGAAATTTTAAAAAAGAGTTATCCCATTCGACTCAGCTCGCCGAGATGAATAGAACGGATACTTTAACTACTCGGTCATGGGCTTGTGATGGAAGACCCCATGTTATGGTATTCGCTCTACTCGTCTCAGTGAGCTGAGTCGAATGTCGAAACTCGTTTTTAAACTTTCGAATTTCCTCCAAAAATACAGCCGTACTCTGAGACTGTTTAGGTATCAGTGACCTGGATCCAGTGGCGTAGGCGGGGGGGGGGGGCAGGTGCCTCTCTAGTGGGCTAAAAATTTAAAAAAATCTCTATCATAAGAGTCCCCTTAAGTTTTTTTGTTAAAAATCATTCTTTTTTAGGGAAGTACCCTCCTCCCTAACCGACCCTTCTGCTTACGCCACTGCCCGGACCCATATTCCCTGACTCACTGACACAGGCTCATTGTGTTCAGGGCCCATGGGTACGGGGTCCCCTGTACATAAATGGATTCTAGACTACCTAGAGCTTAAGTGCTTTGGGAAACAATGATAGCTAGGGACCTTGGTGGGTAAAATTTAAATTGGGACTTCTCTGTCCTAAGGGGGCACCTGCTCTCCCCTGCCTACGCTACTAGATCTGGGTCACTGATACGATCATGAAAAAGAATAGAGAAATCGAAATTTGATATTTATGATTTTAGAAAACAGCATAGTCCATGAAGTTCCTGGACTAATACAAGGCATGGATTATTCTTTTCAGTTTATGGCCGAAAGTGCAGCTGGAATAAGTGAATCTTTTAACCTTACTGCCAGTACTTTAGGTGATGAAGAAGAAAATTCATCCAATAAAAATTCTTTAGTTATTATAAACTTGATACTTTTACTTACAATAAGTTTTGCTTTAATAAGGTCTTAAAAACTTTTTTCATGCTCATTAGTAAGTTTTGTATTCGGATAGTTGCAATTTTATGAAAGAATAAGAATGTTTATTTTTTCATGAAAATAAGTATTTTTTGGATACCAATATGCCTAAAAAAGTTTTGAAAAAAACCATAAGGATTATCTTTTCTGCTCATTTGCAGGCACAAAGCGCAATAGGGAGCTACTACACTATAAGGGCCCCACGTGAACTATAAGGCCACCCACGTGAAAAAATTTTCGAAACTTTTTCTGAAAATGACACCCCTAGGGGTAGAAACATGCGGGAAATCCGAATTTGGCATTTCTTGGCGAGGAACTTTTGAAACAACCTAATACTTC
Organism: Acrobeloides obliquus; assembly: GCA_034698545.1. Taxonomy (NCBI): domain Eukaryota; kingdom Metazoa; phylum Nematoda; class Chromadorea; order Rhabditida; family Cephalobidae; genus Acrobeloides; species Acrobeloides obliquus. The sequence goes on from JAQGBS010001621.1 coordinate 5,184, forward strand.
GATCCCCCCTTCCACTTCTGGGATCGCCCTTGTGTATATCTTTTAGTCAATAAAAAATAACCTATAATTTGCAATGTACTTTATTTGAACTTTAAACCTTTTCATAGTATAGCATATAATTTGTGCATAAAATATTGTGATGATTTCATTTTCTTCTGTTTTTACAAGATGTGACAAAAAGTGGTTTTGGGTGATTTTTGGGACCCGAAAATGTATTGTTCTAAAAACCCCGTACTTTTATGATGGGAATCTATTGCGAGCATTCCTGAAAATGTTCCCTTGATTTAGGGAAAAATTGTGTTTTTGAAGCGAAAATGTTCATTTTTTGCATTTTCAAAAACCCAATTTTTTCTGAATCAGAGAAGCATTTTCAGGGTATGAGAATGCTCGAAATTGATTTCCCGCATAAACTTACCCCTAGAAACATAAAATTGCCTTTAGGAAAATAAATTTCCGGGTCCAAAAAATTACAAAAATCCACTTTTTTGGCGCACCTTGTACAATTCTATTCTATCAGTCCAGACGAGTCATAATAATAGCATTCTTACACTAGTATATGTATTTTTAATTTTTTATATCTTGTATGATCTTATTTCCAATGGATTCAATAATTTTTTGTATTGTTAAATCCTTTAAGTTTTAAACAAATCTCGAGCTACTACACAATAAAGGGGCAACCCACGTGGAAAATTTTTTTAAATTTTTTCTGTAAATGACCCCTCTAGGGGTAAAACATGCAGAGAATCCGATTTTGACATTTTCAAAGCGAAAAAACGCTCCCCTGATTCAGGGGAAGCCTGTGTATTGAAGTGAAAAGTCGCAAAAATCGCATTTTGCAACTTTTGCTTAAATACACAAGCCTTCCTTTCATCAGGGAAGCGTTTTTTCGCTTTGAAAATATCAAATTCGAATTCCTCACATGTTTTACCCCTAGAGGGGTCATTTTCAAAAAAAATTTTTTCACGTGGGTGGCCCCCTATTGTGTAGTAGCTCCAAAATCTTATAGAATCAAAAAATTTATATGATATTTTTTTGTCTTTTTTCTTATTGGACATTTTTTATGTTATTGTTGGTATATTTTTAAAAATGATTAAAAATAAAAGAGTATTTGTTTCAAAACAATTACTAGGGAAATAAAGAACAGAAATAAGATCAGAGTAGAGTTCCAAATTTAATTTTTTATGACATCAAATCATGCACATTTTTCTCAAAAACTTCTATACAAGATGCGTTAAAAGTTCCCGAACACTTTGAAACTTCATGCTAGACTCCGTAGAAAATTTTTTTCATATTCTGAAAGAGCATGTTGAAAAAAGCAGTCTAGAATATGGACTCGTCTTAATTGGCAATATGTGTTCCATGGCATGTTGGTGCCAATGCGCGTTTTTCGCGACACACAAACCGCCATGGCGATTTGTTGTAGCAATTCTTCTTGTAAACGGATTTCACACATGTCTATGTCACGACTTTCTTCAAACTTTTCGAAAAAATTAAATTCTTCATTTTCATAAAATTGCTGCTAATTTTAGACAATTTTTAAGCAAATTTTTGCACTACTGAAAATCGAATTAAATTATTGCCCTCAAACCGGACTAATAATAAAAAACTGTTACTCCATCCGCCGCTGTATCCTAGATACGCCTCCTCCAATTATAGGTACGTTTCTATCTGGCAGTGTGACCAATTTATTTGTAGAACTTTGAAGTGCAGATATGATGTATTTAAATAGATTAATAACGTATATTATTATATTGGCGTTGAAAATACAGGGTGAGTCCAAAGTCATCTACCATCGGTCTTTTGAAGTCATTTCGGCCATTTTAAAAGATTTTTCAATAATTTTTTTTCGAAATATTCCAAATTTTGAGCTCTACAAGAATCCAAAATTTTTTTGTCGCGCAATCCTTCTCTCTCTCTTTTAAAAACGCCATTCAAAAGTTTCAATTAAGGAAAAAAGGATCTAAAATTTTTTCAGATTCAGAAAGAGCATGGCCAAAAACCCAAAAATCTCGGAAAAAATTTAATGCCATTGAATTTGTAATAAACATTTACATAATCAAAATTAATTCTTCTCGTCAACATGGCATCAATAGAGCAGTGGCAGTACTCTAGACATCAAGTCCGTTGATCGCAGGATCAAATCCGCTTGTTGTTAAATTGACTTTGCCTGATGGAGATAACCTTTGATTTACTCTGTACATAGTGGGGGATAATTAAATAGAAAAAGTAAATTTGTTATTGCCATTGGTCTAGCAAGACGTGGCATGTGATACATCGAAGAAATTCCAACACTGACTTTCTCTCCGCACACGCACGAGATAAAGCTTTCTTTTGAAAAATTATTTTGCTATCAAAATCAAGAAAAGGGTACCGCAGGAAAAATTAAAAATTTGGAAGCGATACTCGGAAGCTAAGCCGAGCCCGTGCTGACCGCAATTGAAGACGAGGCTGAAGGCAGAGCCCGAGCACCGTAGGCGCTCGGTCTTATAGTTTTTTATCTTTAAAATTAAGAAAAATGAGCTCAACTTCATTAACAAGTCCAACCGAAAATTCATCAAATTTCTCGATTATGATAAGCACTCAGCAGACACCACTGCCTTTCGATTTAACGATCGCTGAGCAACAACTTTTGGGATCTGTATTAATTTCGGTGATATTAATTTGTGTTACAGCATATATTCCGGTACTTTGGGTAAGAGTTTTTGTCAACTTTTGAGTAAACAAAATGCCCTTCGATCTTTTAGACCTTGTTGAGAACAAAACATTTCAATCAACACTTTGCCTATCGACTTTTGATTCAAATGGGATTTTTTGAAATTTTCTATCTATGTTTCTATTTTCAAAATTGTGTAATGTTGATATTTAATATAGATTTTGGACGAGCTATGGGTGTGGTAAGTAGAGTAGACTAATTTCTTATCTGTTCAGGTCACAGTTATTTTGGGTGTTCTAGTAACACTAGGACAACCTTCACGGCCAGTTTTACAGTCATCTGTCAAAGATGACAACCATCACAACAATCGTCACTGAAACATAAACTTTCTTTAAATTCAAATCTGACATCCGTTTGATATGAGGAGACGGATTATTTAAGTCCATCCTTTATAAAACGCGTAATGTCTGTGCGGACTAACTTTTTATGGTTAGAATTCAACTGTATACACCCAAAACAAAAGCTGTAGGGGATGATGAAAGACGATTGACACCAAAATCATACATGGGCAAAGGGAGGGGGGTACTGTACCCCCTACTTCGTCGTATCGGGGAAAAATTAATGGACTAATTCGTATTTGGGAAGCCGTCCAGACTGAATTCGTTATGAAAATTCGTTAAATACACAGGCCTTCCTGAACCAGGGAAACGTTTTTCGGGCAGTATCACTTTTCGTACAATTGTTTTCGTACGGACTTTTCGTACAGGTACTTTTCGTGCAAACTTTTCGTACAGGCACTTTTCGTACAAATACAAGGAGAAAGGGGCAAAAGTCCTCGAGTAAGGGGCGGTATATCCTCGCATAAATTGCTCCTTAGACGAAGACTTTTTGCCCCCTTGGCGAGTAATTTTGCCCTCCCCCTTTTGTATTTGTACGAAAAGTACCTTACGAAAAATAATTGTATGAAAAGTACCGTACGAAAAGTACTTGTACGAAAAATAATTGTACGAAAAGTGATACTGCCGTTTTTCGCTTCGTAAATGCCAAATTCGGATAAAGATAGTAGACTAAACTTTTTTTTTAAAGATAATTATGGCGTGTCGAACAAGTGCTTGGTTGATGTTGAATCTGATGACCTTGGTTTTAGCCATAAATCGGTTCGATGTTATTGTCGGATTTTTATCATGTCAAATGGCTTCAAAAAAACGATTGTTTAAAGTAAGTGATCAGTTTGAATTATAATTCATAAAAGTTAATTTCAGTCGTTACTTCTACTTTGTTATATTTTATCACTTTTACTACTAACAGTGTATCTAATACCAGGATTTCAAGCCGAATCAATCAAATTTTCTTCTCTTCGCGATCCATATAATAGACAGTATATAGTACAGAATATAACGGATATTGTGTTTGGGTTAAACATTATAACTATAATATTTTATGTAATGGCCATAGCACATCTTGTTATCATGGTAAGTCCTAAAACAACAAACACGCTATGTGTTTCTGTCTGTTTATCTGCTTGTACCTTCCATTTCCGTCATGGCCTATCCCAATCGATAGGACTCCGTAAGAGAAGAAAATGACATTAAAACCATGGGAGTACCTTTCAAGGAAATTTTTTAAATCCCATATTATCTTTTAACGTAAGATTATAATGCAATTTTATCTCCGTTTAAGAAGCTACTCTCATGGCCGAGTGGCTAAGAATCTCGGATTATAAAAATTCTTATAAGTTCGATTCCCAACATAAACCGAATGTTTTTGCCACTGCCAAAAAAAGTAGAAGCACATATACTCGGTGGCGAGGACGGGGATAGTTTAAAGCATCTCCCGTTTTTTGGCTACGCCTCTGATTTTTTTAGTAATTTTTAACTTTTTAGAAACTTAAAATGTCTTCAGTAGAAGCACAAAATTCCGTAAAACACGAATGGAGATTATTTATCCAAGCATTTATTATATGTGGCTATAAATCTGGATTATTTTTCTTATGGACATATGTCAACCCATCTACTAAGTTTGTCTATTGTATGTACTGGTTTTTGAATGTTTTCGAACTGGGATATAACCCATTTATGTACTATGCGATGAATAAGTAAACATGTTTAAAAATTGTATCGGCATAAAACTTTGTAATTTTAGAACGCTTCGAAGAGAAATTAAACAACTATTATGTTCTTCATCGAGTGAAAATACGACTACTGTTCAAGTCATTTCTACAAAAACATTTGGAGCTAGTCCAGTTATTGGACAGCAATTATCGAGGCACGAACGTTCCAAAATTTTTTCTGTTAAAATCGAATAAAAAACATCGAATTAAATTGTTTAGTCGAAAAACAAGTTATATAGTTATTTTTGCATGAAAATCATGAAAAGCTTGATAGCCCGTCATTTCGCGTTACTCGGGGTGCTCCACGGAGATGTTGATGGACTTTTTTTGTTTTTCTGGCCTAGAAACAGTTTTGTAAGGCTTAGGCTAAGGCTTAAGCTAAGGCTTAGGTTAAGCCTAGGTAAGACTAAAGCTTAGACTTAGGCTTATTCTTATGCTAAACCTTAGGCTGGTTCATTTCCTTGATTTCAAAATATTTTGAAGTAAAATATGATCTATCACATGTGGAACATATCATCCCCTTATCCCATTTTTTGAACCTTGCCTTAAAAGTCTCCTTTGCTTGTTGATAAATAAAATTTTGCTCAAAAGCATTCAAAACACTCGACCATTTCCCATATCCTAATATATTATAATAAAGTTGCGAATCATTAGCATTATACTCATTGTATCCACAATATGCATAAAATGTTGGGCCATAGGATTGTCCAGCTGATACAAAATAGTAACAATCATCTGAAGTCAGCCCTTGAATAGTACCTTCACGGCAACTTAGGGTAACGTTTAGAAATGAAGTGACAATGAGTAAAAAGAAAGACAAATGCATTTTAAACTGAATTAACTAAGAAACATTTTTTCACCATGTTTTTATAGAAAAAAATAACCCACTTAAGTCAGATACAGGGCGAGCTAAAAACCGTACTTTTCGTTTTTTGGCGAAAAATTTTCAAACAATATTTTTCAAAAATCACCTATAAGGGGTATTCCCATGCGAGAAAGCGTGCAATCAATTTTTCGTATGAAAATACCCCTTTTAGGTAATTTAAAAAAAATTTTTAAAAATTTTTCACCAAAAAACGCAAAAGTACGGGTTTTTTGGCTCACCCTGTAAAAACGTTTTCCTTATCAAATAATCAAGACACTTTTTAAAAAGCATAAAACTTGTGGCTGATTTTTTACTACCTACTTTATTTCCTAGAAATCACGGTTGTTTTTGTTCTATTTTAGATTTTTTTAAATTTGGTTGGTCAATAATTTTTGGAAAATTTATTTTAAAAAAAATTAAATTTCGAGTACAGATTGCTCAATTATACAGGGTCATTCAGCACAACCTCCCCCCAAAGAAAGTTGAACATCTCAGCGAATTTAAACGATTTTCACATGCGGTTTTTCACATGTTATTAGTTGACCAATAAGACACCATATGATAATATTTAAAATAATTTTGAACGAGTCTGAGTATCAAAACGAAAACCTGAATTTGGATTCTTTAAGGAGTTTTTGAAAAATTCCGCCGCCAATCAATAGAGCGCATCGAAAAACGGTAGTACCCCCAATTTTTGTAAAAAAACGTTTTCATTTTCGAGAAAATTTAATTTAAAGATGGTCGACAAATTATGCAAATTTCGACGATTTTTAATAAACTTTGAATTAACTTTTATCGGAAACGAAAAATATTTTTTTACGAAATTTGATTACTATCGTTTTTCGATGCGCTCTATCGATTGGCAGCGGAAAAGTCGAAAGATTAGTCCATATCTTTGTGAAGGTAGCTAAAATATTCAACTTTCTTTGGGGGAAGGTTGTGCTGAATGACCCTGTGCATTTTTAAAACATAATATTTTTATGAAAAACAGGTGGATTATCTAGTGAAACATGTTCCTCAGGAAGCCCATCATAAAAAGTTGCTTTTTCTCCAATTAATTCATAAAGGTAATATCCAAAAGTATTCATATCAACAACAGAAAATCCCTTTAGCCATTCACTGCCAGTATCAATTATAACATTGTAATTCTCACCCGAATTAAACATTTGTCTAAAATATTTAACACTCGGTTGGTTAGGGATAATAAAATCGGTTTTAGGTAATTTTTCATGCTGAACACAATGTCGCAAAAAAATTTTGAAAAAAATGTTCCCTTAGGGGTGTCTAAGATACTCTCTTTGAGTGTTCCTTCATAAAATTGGATGATTTCTCATAAAGGCCATAACTACTAATAGGAATCTAAGTGAGAGTTTGTTGACCACTCATCGGAAAGCTGTGAATCTGCGCTACAACTTTTAGCAAAACATCTACAGAAAGTTGTCTCTTCAATAAATAGAAAATCGCAAGTTTGTATGTCATATTTTGATTTTTCTTGATTATTGCATGATGTCGGAACCTCCCTAGGATGGCTCGGGTGTGATTATAGTGGATTATTTTGGGAGATTCCGACAAAGAGAAAACAAATTCAAAGATGCGATGGCGCAGAATTGCACTACCTCAACGATTTGGAAAATTGTGGTGCTCTGGTAGGCGCGGGCCAATAAATTTGTCGAAGAAGTAGCGCGCTCTGGTCAGCGCTAGCAAAGTTGTGGTCAAAGATGGGGCGCTATGTTCAGCGCAGTCAAGTAGTTGCTGGGGTGATCAAAGAACAATAGCCCCAGGAGGTGCTATGCGAAAAGAACCAGACTTCAATTCAATTCCTATTAGGAGTTATGACCTTTATAAGAAATCATCTAATTTTATGAAGGAGCACTCAAAGATGGTATCTTAGACATCCCTAGGGGAACTTTTTTTTCAAAAAATTTTTGCGGCATTATGTTCAGCATGAAAAATTACCGTAAAAACCGACTTAGTACCCCTGACCAACCGAGTGTTAAATGAAAATTTTTGTTTTATTTAAAGAAATTACCTAAGCGGATCATGTGCCCACCAAATTTTCCCCAATGTTGATCTACCATCATCATTTAAAGTCCACGCTTCACGTCCGGGAAAAGTTTTTTGTTTACCATAATAAACAGCTTTGATCTTTGCCAGAGGGATAATTTTGCTTTCGGTTGCTGCAATATATCGCTCTATTTTAAGTTCAATATTAGTCAACTAAAAAAGGAAGAGATTTAAATCAACAATTCTGCACAATCAACGCTTTTCCAAAGTGTCATAAGGAGAAGTATTGTCAGGACCGGGCACTTGTTAGACCCCAGCAAAAATAATATTGGATATTCTTAAGACCATTATATAAAGCAAACCATAACAATACCCCCAGGACACGGTGGACTAAAATGAGAGAGAATATGGGTGAAATTTTAAAAACGGTTAACGCTATTCGATTCAGCTCATCGAGACGAGTAAAACTAGTACCATATTGACACTGCTAAAAAAATTGTCCACTATCATTCAGCTATGGAAATCTGCAGCCGCAGTGTACGGTAATAGTTTTACTCGTCTTGATGAGCCAAATCGAATGACGTTAACTTTTTTTAAAAATTTCGATCATATTCATTTTTCTCCATTTTAGACTACTGTGAAGGACAATGCTAGGTTTTGATCTCGGGGTAGGGGTTCACTCCAAAAAATTTTCAAAAATTTATCTTGGTCCCCACACGTGTACAAGTGGGTCTTCGAAAATAGTGTACAAGTGGGTCTTCGATTGCACGACCCCGTCATTGCGCAACTAAAAAAAAGGTCGCGCTTCACGAAATGTGTCGTTCATGGCCGCGCGTTATGCACGACCCCCCCTCTTCTCAACTCCTTGAGCTATGCACGATCCCCCTCTCAACCCCTTGCGCTATGCACGACCCCGGGCCTTCGTTCAAAGACTCTAGAAAACCCATTGTACATGTGTGTTGGTCCCTCTTATGTTTTTTAATAGAATTTTTCAAAATTTTGGGCAAAAAACATAAGGGAGGATCATTAGGATTGTTGAAAAAATTTAGAAATTTTTGGTGGTAAATTGAAAATTTTTAGTCATTTTTGGTGAAAAATCATAACGGGGGATCATTATGATTTTTTTAAGTTTCATAAATTTGGAACAAAAATATAAGGGACGTTAGGGAAATTTTTTGATTTTTTCGATTTCGGAGAGACTCACAGACCTCCTGGGTCCCCTCCCCCACCCTAGCTACGCCACTGATAGCCCCCTCCAAACCCCCAAATTGGGGGGGGGGGGGAATACTCCAGCACAGAGAGACAATTTTGAGAATCCCAGAACATCGATTTGGAAGCTATAGAGCAAAATTTTGGAGATTACTGAATCAAGATCTATGCTCGGTGAATTCACCGAGCAGAAAGTTGGAGGGGGGAGGGGAGACTCCCAAGGGTCACCGAGCATCGTTTTGTAATTTTGATGGGGTATTTGTTAGGGTGTGATGTAGAGGGGTCAAGATTTTTGAAATAGAAATGGAAAGTCTTATATATTTGCCATCTTTTTCTCCCGTGGGGTGCACTCAAAGGTGAGGAGAGATCTTATGTATAAGTATCTTTATTTTTTCGATCTTTTTGCGTGAGGGGGTTCAGATTTGGATCCCTCTCTCTATGTACATGCATGTATGCTTGAGATTAAAAATTTTAATTTAGGTCAACACTAATATATACCTTGCAAAATTGATCTTCATATAACACTAAAATTTCCACTTTTGACTTATCTTCTTCCACTGTTGACCTATCGGAAGCTAATTTTACATCTTCCTGGGGAACCTTTGATTGAATAGACTTTGTAGCAATTAATTCACATGAAAAAGGGTTCATATTGGAAATAAATAAAAATGAACAAAAATTTATTTCGTAATGTTTAATTGCAGACTTTTCTTAATGTTTTATATTAATTCAAGAAAAGAAAATTGCAATTGTGATAAAAATGGTGATCAAAACCTGTTTTGATTAGACAAATCACAACATATTTTGATTAGAAAAATCAAAACAAGAGCGGGTGAAAATCATCAAACGCAAAAACCACAGGTTCAAAAAAACCCAAAGTATAAAAACCGCAACTACCTGTGGATTTTGGACTTGACAAAAAATACCCTGACAGAACTTACACAACAATACAGGAATAGCCAAATCGGCTGTAGGATGTTTCGACACAAAATTTCAAAAGGTTATTTTCAACGGAAAGTTTCGAAACGGACATTTCGAAAGATTTTTTCGAAACGGACATTTCGACAGATTTTTTAAAAACGGACATTTCGACAGATTTTTTTCGAAACGGACATTTCGAAAAGTTATTTTGGAAACGGACATTTCGAAAGATT
>JAQGBS010001622.1:0-15176 GCA_034698545.1 Acrobeloides obliquus
TACAAAAATAAGTAATTTTATTGCAAAAAAAGTTATTACAAAAATAAGAATATTTATTACAACTTTAAATATTATCCAAAAAATGCTAAAAAGACAAAAGAAACAAATTCAAAATGAATACAATTGAAAAAAACAACAAAACTCAAAAAATCCTGAGATTTTTCCGGACACCCTGTAAAGAAAAATTTGAAATTTTTTATACGAATATGAAAAATCAAAAAGATTCGAGAAAAAAATTTGTTTTTAACAAGAAACTTTCTCAAACTCGGAAATAATAAATCGCAGTAAAATCATTAAAATAACCGATTATCCTCTTCACCTTAGGTGCCAAGGTAGCCCCAAAAGCAAAAAAGGTCAGATAGTCCCATATAAAAAGTTTCAAGGTAGTCCTATACAGGGTCCGAAAAAGGGGCCTCAGCCCCGGGGCTGGCTCCCAAAAACCTCCGGGGGCTTTGGCCTTATAAAGGGCCGAGGCCCTGTGAGCTTTCGGGGACCAGCTCAGGGCCGAGGCCGCTTTTTCAGACCCTGTATGGGACTACCTTGACACTCTTTATACGGGAGTTTGACATCTCCATGAAAGTTGAATCGTTGTATCCTATGACTTTTATTTGCTTTTTCATAGTCTTCTTTTCGCTGTTGCATAATATTTACTGCTTATTAGGATTCGAGCTTGTAACATGGATGATTGGAGTCGAATGAATCTTCTTTTTCATGATATGCAACTTTTGAAGTATTTTTATGATATATCTTCTATTCGAAGGAATAACATACCTAGAAAATCATTAGAAAAATAAGCATTATATTGAGTTGTCTCATAAATTCCCAGCTTTTTCCCCTTTGTCGGATTTTTATAAAAATGGTATTTCGGGGGTTTCCTATACGAGAAATCGATTACACTATTCAAAAATTGTTGAACTGCTTCCCATGAACCCCGAAAAACCCTGGAACCGATTGAGAGTACTTTCAGAGCGTAAAAACGGAGGAGAAGGGGGCACTCATCTACCAAAACACAGAGAAAGCATTTGCGTTGTTATGTTGATTGTTGTTGTGTTTGTTGTAAAATTTGTTAAATATAAAGTTAAATATAAAAATGACAGAACTTTTGGATCAACCCAAAATTTAGCGTTTTTACACTCTAAAAATTCCCACAATCGATTCTTCGTCTCCGAATTTCTTTGTCCCCGAACCTTGGAATCGATTGAAAGGAAAATCATCTAGAAAAGCTTTCTTTTGATCTACATCAGCGCTCTATTCCTGGCTCCTTAAATAAATTTAAAAAAATAACCAACAGCAAACAAATCAAATGGACCATGAATCATCACTGATATAAAAGCGAGTTGTAAATATATAAATGTGTTAGGAATTTTTTGCCACAGAATATAAAGTGCAACAGTAAACGGTATAAGACTAAGACCAGTCACTAGCCACAGTTGAATTAGTATAGCTTTATACAAGACTAACTGCATTTGATAAGTTTTTTCACTACGATCCTTTTTAGCTCGACGTATAAAAATGGCCGGCAAAAAGGAAAGGATTATAACAGTTAGAAGAATCATAAAAGCTATCATATATCCAACAATAATGAAATTTGTATTTACAGCTGAATCTGCGCCAAAACCAAGATCTAAAAAGGGAGTTAAAGGAGGAGTGGGGCAATTCTGTGTTCAAACTTGCTGAAAATGTTGCAAAAATGTATTGCAAAAGTTGAGAAAAATTTGCAACTTCTGCAAACCTTTTCTGCAACTTGCCGCAATTTTCCAAAAGCTTGAACGTAGCCTAAAAGCTTACTAAGAGGGTGCTGGAACATCAAGCAACTCAAAAGCATGCTCTATTTTTCAAGATCCCTCAATTGGGAACCACTTCAGTTAGGAATAAGAAAAAATCGAAACCCTGGCGCAATATCAAACGCTTACAAAGAATCTTTCTTTCTTGAAGCCCGTTATTAAATATTTTCTCTGTTCCATTGTGATGAAGGCTTTGCTCGATTATAATTGACCTACGCGATTCGATACCGAAATAAAGAAAAGCAATGAACATTATTTGGCAAGTCAAAACTAAGACTACAATATTTTTTGGTTTGCTCATTGATTCTATTAAAGGGGGAGTCCAACTTACGGCCGGGTAGAAAATTTTTTTTAAAAGTGACTCTTTAGGGGTAATTTTATGCGAAAAATCGATTGTGCGCATCGAAAAATTCTGAAAAAATTTTTCGGGGGTCAAAAAATGGAAAAAATTGCGTCAAAATTAGGGGTTATAAGTTTTAACCCCAACAAAATCATTTTTTCCATTTTTTGACCCCAAGAAAATTTTTTCAGAATTTTTCGATGCGCAATCAAACTACAAATTCGAAAAGCTGTCGACAAAAATATACTCAATAAAAGATTAAAAGCGAACAACAGAAGCAACTCGTTTACTATAGCCCATTCACCAAGGCTTAGATAGTTTTCAAAAATACTATTTAAAGAACATAGAAATAAGGGCTTAAAATTGAAGGGGAAGCAAGTAAGAGTGTAGTATCAGAAAGCATTCTCCAAACAAGTTCATTAATCAAATACCATCGATAAATTTCCATTTTTTTGTTTCTAGCAATAATGTAAGTTAAGAATGATGTGCCAATGATTTGTAGAGTCCATGCAATGAAATCAATAGTTTTAGTGGCAATTATAACCGAGCTATTGATTTCGTACATGGTTTTCTGCAAGAGTGGAATGAAACAAAGTGCAATTGTACACAGTCAGGGGATACGTGTAATTCTTTACCTTATTTATTTCATCAAAAATCTTAAATGCAGGTGTGCTCATTGGAAAAAATAACATTTCTAATGCTGCTAATTTTCTAGAATTCTTAATGTGCCGAATGAAGTCACGTCTGGCAAAAAAAGCGTATAATGTACGCATTTGAGGAAGTTTTTTTCAAGTAATAAAATTTCTAGTTGCAGATAAAGGTTGCGCATTTCTAGTTTGCAGTTAAATGTGCGTTCAAGCATGTAACAAAAAAGTTATCAAAAAGGCATCCCTGCATGGTCGTATTGCATATAGTTCGTTTCAACCAGTGTTTTCCTTTCTTAAGAATCTTAGAACCGGGAGACCGAGCGCCTTTGGCACTCAGGGGATCGTTCCAAAATTTTTTTGCGTTTTTCAGTTTAATGTTTTTCAAATTTTTTCAATTTTTTCGATTTTTTCAATTTTTAGCCGCATCTCGAAAAAATTTATTTTCACAAAAAAGGCCCTATTACCCCTAATTTTATGCGGAGAATCGATTGCGCGCATTTCCAAATTGTGAAAACGCTTTCTTGACCCTGATTCAAGAAAGAAATTGGTGTTTTAAAGCCAAAATCAATTTTTTCGCTTTAAAAACATCAATTTTCGCGAAAATCAGGTTTTTTTCTTTGAATCAGAATCAAAGAAGTATTTTCAGAGAGTGCGCATAATCGTCTAGAAAAACCCCTATACAGCAGGTTTCTCGGTGGAAAATCAAACTTTTTTCAATTTTAGCTTCAATACACCCACCCAATTTTCTGAATCAGCGTCAAGGAAGCATTTTCACGCTTCGGGGAATCGATTCCTTACATAAAATTACCCCTAAAAGTCACTTTTTGAAAGAAAAATTTTTTCGACCGAGATTGGCCCCAGATCTGCACCCCCTTTAAGAAAGAAAAATGCTGACACCAACTTACTGGGTTCTTTTCGGGAACCCTCCTTCACTCTACACTCCTTCTCAAGCTTTTGGCTTTTCTCAGTACCAAGTCTCCTTGCCCTCATTCTCATGTCCCAGAACATCGGAAAGCAGCTCACGGACGCGGGTTACCAGGGTTCGTTAGATGATGCGGATTTCTAGACAAAGTAATAAAGAACCACCTCCTAAAAACACGATTTTTGTAAAATCTCTCGGCGTTCTTTTATTGATGCATGGAAACATTTTTTGTCGGATCTATAAAAGGTATCGTTGTGCAAAAATTTATCCTGTTTACCTCCTTAAACAAAATAATCACTATCCAAGGCATCAATAGATGTTTTAAAAGACGTAGCAGAACGGAATAAATATCTCTATCAAACAAGTCAAAGTGAAAGGTGAACCAAGTCACATTAGTCGAGACCGTGGAATCCATATGTTCCGGATCGAACGCTTTCGTCGAGGAAATTTTCTCTTTTTAATCATCATAATGGATGAACGAAAGGAGTTTGCTTAAGGTTGAAACCATAGGTTACCAAGGGGGCATAGTACCCCTCACCACTCATCCTCGGACCTTCCGCCTTTATAGTCATTCATTCATCCACCATGAGGGTTTGTGTACCCTACCTCTTCCAATTCATTCATCATATAAATATTTGAAAATTTTATCATGTACCCTCTGAAAGGCCATTCATCCATCCATCCTGAGGGTCCAGTGTATCCCCCCTACTGGTAAACTATGGTTGAAAGGTGAAGAGCCTAGTCCAAGTAAAGGTAAATTATGATTTAACTTGCTAGAACAAATTATTGATGGTGAAAAAGACTTATGATTTGTGGAATTGCTAATAGAATTTTCTTTGTTTCTCTATGACAATTTGTTTGCTCTGCCTCTGAGCAAATAATACTTTCAATAAATTATTTTACACACACTAGGCGCATATTGAATAGTCATACAATAAGCACATAAAATGACACAAAATAAAACATTAGAAACATAATTTTCCTGTGATATTATCACGCATAAAAAGTGTATAATTGACATAGAACATAAACCGAAAATAAATAATGAGAATAAATAAATAGCTGCGCCATATGTCAGGAAAAAGATCAAATCAAATTAATAAGGGGTCATCCAGATATTATGTAATCAACTTTTTGGTGGTTTACCCCCCAACTAGGGTTGCATAAACGCCACCTTTAGGTGGCAAATGACACCTTTTTTGTACCACTGCCACCTTTTTTTTAAAAGTCATTATGCATCCCTATCCTCAACGTAATCATCCAAAATGCACTGACGTAATCAATTTTTATGAGGGCCGACTCCCCTCCCCCCTCCACCCACATGATTTCATAATATCTGAATGACCCCTAAAGACACTTTCATAGTTCTAACATAATTGGAAAATAAAGAGACAGGTAATAAAACAATATTTGGTAGGAGTTTCAAGTAAATTTTTTAAAATGGATTTGATCCTTTATCATAAAATTGCCATCGGAGAAGTACAACTCGATTCAGGAATCCTTGTCAACTCCGAAACTCATATTACAAAAACCAATGCTTGTTTCATAGATGTATTATAAATAGAGGAACAAATTGTAAATTAATCGAATAATAAGGAAGATGGGATCGCATAATTGAACGGATTTAAAAAAGAGGGAGAGTCGACAGAGAGCTTCTGTTGCTACTTTAATTTTAGCTTGTGTCCTTACTTTTGACCCCCGAAGCTTATTTTTTCACTAAGCTGTCATTATTTTTAAGAATTTTCAATACGATCCCTGGTTGAAATGGTATTATTTTGAGTTCGTTTAAGTATCACGACAACGTTAGACTGGACGACATTGACGTTTGTATGAGTTGCGCATTTGAAGAGACAAGTGATGACAATATAACACTGAGATCTCAACTCTTTTTGCATAATCAACATTATCGAGACGGTAATCAGGCCTGAAAATTATTCTGTATTAGCGACGAACATTCAAAAGCAACATAATCTTCAGAACTTTTACTTAACCATGCTTAAAGGGTGAGTCCAAAGTAGGGTCGAGTAGAAAACAAGTGACCTTTAGGAGTAATTTTTGCGAGAAATCGATTTTGCGCACTCTCGAACCATGAAAACTCTTCTTTGACTCTGATTAAGGGGAAAATCAAAAAATCCTTTCTCAACAACAAATAAAGCACGCGCGAACACATTTGTTAAAAATAAAAATCAACTCTAACAAACTTTATATAACTCTCTTTACGTAAATAGATTGATTTGCTATAAAACACCAATCCCTTCCTTGAATTAAGATCAAGGAAGCGTTTTCACGGCACGGGAGTGCGCACAATCTAGTCTTCGCATAAAATTACCCTTAAAGGGTCACTTATTAAAAAACTTTCTACTCGACCCTACTTTGGACCCTACCCCCTTTAAACTTAACCAAAAGGTGAGTCCTAGAACACTCTAGGTGTGTGCCGGTTTTGGTGTCCCTTGCTTACGCTACTGTATACAGTGCTTCTTAAACTCAACGGGCTACAAATCTATAACACTTGTGGATTAAGGGCCATGTCTTGAAAGCCCAATGAAATTTTCTGACACCCCGTGTACAATCACTTCCAGACTTGCAAGAGTCACAAAAATCATAAAACTTCTTACTTTTGGTTAAAGTCAGAGCAAATAAAATAGTTTTTAAAGGTGTATCCGGCCATACAAGTATTACGAAGTCTGGGAGAATTATTAGAATAAACTCGTTGAGTATGATCAGACAAACAAGAAAATTGTATCGCATAAGCTTTTTGAGTTGAGCCGTGCCAATGGAATGCCCAGAAGTGTGGTTTTTTGCTCGAACAACCTAAATTCTCGGCATGAAAGACTTTTGGTAAAAAGTTTGGGAGCATGATGAAAATTCGAGGAATAGTGTTAGATGATCCCCGAACTTTTCTCCAAAAGTCCTCTAGATATTTTTTGCCCCTATATCCAACAACCGCTTTTTCGAAAATGCTTACCTGTCGAAGTTTTATAGTTATCGGAATGTATAGAAGCATTCCTATTAGAGTTGAAGAAGCTCTTGTCACTCGCACGATTTCGTTTATCGTAGGATATGTAATGCCAGTAAAATCGCATGTTCCCAGTATCTAGGATGTCAGAATTGCATTCATGAAATAACTGAAATACCTGGACATTGCCATAGTCTGGATTTCCATATGTAATTATCAAAGCATATACGAAAACTGGTAGTACAAGACTGTATCCTAGTGAAGATATCAGCACAGCATACCCTCTCGAAAAACTAAGATATCTTATTGGCACATACACTGCTAGACAACGGTCTAGTGCCAGCGCCAATGTTATCAGTCCTGATCCCGGGAAAGTGATTATCATTAAGATGACATGAAGAGTTTGGAAGCATACGCCACGATTGTAAATAGGAATATCTAAAAGGTGTTCATAACGTCCCTGGTTTAAAAAATTCAAATGTAATCAAAATAAAATCTATTAACAAGCGGGTGTTTTTTGTCTTCACATTTCTCTCTAGAATAATATACTCTTTTTGTTCACGGAATTTACAGACGAAAACAATCGCTTGTCAACATCTTTTAGTTTGGTTGAAACTTAAATTTTAAATTCCGAGGCCTTATGCGTGAGGGATATATATTGCAAGATTCAAGTGAATTTCCTTACTTGTATTGTTGAAATACATTATCAGCTTAAAAATCGACGCAGAATTAGGTCCTAGACTGAACAAAAACTCGTGTAAAAGATTAATGAACAGAATAATATATTCTTTTTGTTCACGGAATTTTTGCTTTGCTATAATGACTACCATGATAAAAATAGTCAGTACCATGATTACACTAGACTCGGCTAATCCGATGTAAAATGCATAATATGGTAGGGTCGAAGTTAAAATATTTGAATATAGGACCATTTTGTTGAAAGAAAGCTTTCCCACCAGAAGCTCAAAAAACCAGAATAGCTAAGAAACTATATGCAATGGGAAACTATAAAAGTCATTTGGTATTACTCAGGATTAGGTGATCAAAATGACAGGGCTCTAGATCGGAAAATTTTTTTCGATCTTTTATAAAATAACCTATATAGGGGTAATTTTATGAGGGAAATTGTTTGAGCGCATTCTCTAAGCGTGAAAACGCTTCCTTGACCCTGATTCAGGAGACGGTATATGTGTATTGAAATGAAATAAAATCCAGTTTTTCATTGTAAAATTAACTTTCTATAGATTTTTCTAGACGGAATCGATTGTGCGCATTGCTGAAGCGTAAAAATGAGTCTTTATCCATGAATCAAGAGAATTGATTGAATTTTTATCTATAGAAAAATCTATAAAAAGTTAATTTTACAATGAAAAACTGGATTTTACTTTATTTCAATACACACATATCGTCTTTTGAATCAGGGTCAAGGAAGTATTTTCACGCTTCAACAATGAGCGCAATCAATTCCTCGCGTAAAATTACCCCTAGAAAGTCGGCTTTTGGGTAATAAACAGAATATTTTTTTATTTTCGTTGTAATATACACATTCATAGTCCCTGAATCAGGGTCAAAGAAGCTTCGGGAATACGCGCAAACGATTCTCCGCATAAAATTACCCCTATATAGATCATTTTTAGAAAAATCGAAAAAAATTTTACCGGATCTAGAACCCTGTCATTTTGATCATCTAATCCTGAGTAGTAAATAAATTTATTAAGAAGACAAAAGTCCTTTGTAAAGGGCAAAATTTTATAATCACTGTAAAGTTTTAATTAATTTGTTGAATGTTTTTAGAAAATTTACACAGGACTCCAATGATCATGAGAGGGTACAGGAACTTAAAATATAAACTAGGTAAATGCATGCAATTGCGTGATCTCCAAGTTTCGTACTTAATTGTTAATGTAAAAATGTCCTTAGCTTTTCAAACAAGCACCATTAGGGTGCTTGTTTGAAAAGCTAATTGTCTCATATCTGACGTAAATAAACCCACATGTTTTTAGTGAAAAAATTATTACCGTATTTTCTCTAAAATAACGGCATGCCGTTATTTTTTCAACCCTCCGTCAGACTGCCGTTATTTTAGAGATTGCCGTTTTATTAGAGACTGCCGCTATTTTTTCAACTCAAAAATTGGTACTGGTCGGCATTAACGGCCCCAAAGGACAGGGATTTTTTTCAAAAAAAATTTTTTCTAATTTATTTCTAAAAATGACGTTTTTAGGGGTATTTTTAAGCAGGGAATCCGAAAACGCATTTCTGAAGCCTGAAAACGCTTTCTTCATCCTGATTCAGGGAATTAAGGTGTGTATTGAAGCGAAAATTGTTGAAAATTCGGTTTTTGCATAGGCTTTCCCCATAGCCAATGTGTTCGGCTTACCCCATAGCCAACGAATGGTAGGGGAGTTTCCAGGAGCACCACTAAGAAGGACAACCGTTACTCCCCGTGGCCTTAAAGAGAGCCGTTGAGATAAGAATTTAACCCTCCATTAAGCTAGAGGACGGGTTAATCCCCCTAACCCTTTCCAAAGTAGATGAACAAAAAATTAATTAATACAATCATTCAACGTCGACAGAAACATTACTTGCATAACCATTTTCCTTATCCTGGCCCAAATCGAAACTTTCAAACAATAATCAAACAAAAAAGCTCGTCAAACAAAATTTTCTCTTTGAAGAACATACAAAAATAATATTCAAAACGGAAAAAGCTTTGTTCAAAACGGAAAAAGCTTTTTAAATAAGGACAAATAAGGATATTTTCAAAAATAAGAACGTTTCTTATTAATATGAACATTAAAAAAATTTCGGTCTTTCAAAATAAGAATAAATCTTATTAATAAGGACTAATAGTATCTGGTTGAAACTTTATGTCACCTAGGAAACATGGGTTGAAACGGTATTATTTTGAGTTCGTTTAAATACCACGACAACGTTAGTCTGGGCGACATTGACATTTGTATGAGTTGCGCATTTGAAGAGACAAGTGATGACGATATAACACTGGGATCTCAACTCTTTTTGCGTAATCAAAATTATCGAGACGGTAATAAGGCCTGAAAATTATTCTGTATTAGCGACGAACATTCAAAAGAAACTCAATCGTTAGAACTTTTACTTAACCATGCTTAAAGGGGGAGTCCAAATTAGGGTCAAGTAGAAAATTTAAAAAAATTTTTAACAAATGACTCTTTAGGGGTAATTTTATGCGAGGAATCGATTGCGCGCATTCCCGAACTTTGAAAACGATTCCTTGACCCTGATTCAGGGAAGAATCAAAAAATTCTTTCTCAACAACAAATAAAGCACGGGGCCAAGGAAGCGTTTTCAAAGTTCGGGAATGCGCGCAATCGATTACTCGTATAAAATTACCCCTAAAGGGTAACTTGTTAAAAAATTTTCTACTCGACCCTACTTTGGACCTTATTCCCCCTTTAAGATTAACCAAAAGGTGAATCCCAGAACACTCTAGGTGTGTGCCGGTTTTGGTGTCCCTTGCTTACGCTACTGTATACAGTGCTTCTTAAACTCAACGGGCTACAAATCTATAACACTTGTGGATTAAGGGCCCATGTTTTGAAAGCCCAATGAAATTTTCTGACACCCCGTGTACAATCACTTCCAGACTTGCAAAAGTCACAAAAATCATAAAACTTCTTACTTTTGGTTAAAGTCAGAGCAAACAAAATAGTTTTTAAAGGTGTATCCGGCCATACAAGTACTACGAAGTCTGGGATAATTATTAGGATAAACTCGTTGAGTATGATCAGACAAACAAGAAAATTGTATCGCATAAGCTTTTTGAGTTGAGCCGTGCCAATGGAATGCCCAGAAGTGTGGTTTTTTGCTCGAACAACCTAAATTCTCGGCATGAGGAACTTTTGGAGAAAAGTTTGGGAGCATGAGGGAAAATTCGACGAATAATGTTAGATAATCTGACACGTCCCCGAACTTTCTCTAAAAGTCCTCTAGATGTTTTTCACCCTTATATTCAACAACTGCTTTTTGAAAATGTTTACCTGTCGAAGTTTTATAGTTATCGGAATGTATAGAAGCACTCCTATTAGAGTTGAAGAAGCTCTTGTCGCCCGGACAATTTCGTTTATAGTAGGATATGTAATGCCAGTAAAATCACATGTTCCCAGTATCTAGGATGTCAAAATTGCATTCATGAAATGACTGAAATACCTGGACATTGCCATAGTCTGGATTTCCATAAGTACTTATCAAAGCATACACAAAAACTGGTAGAGCAAGACTGTATCCTAGTGAAGATATTAGCACAGCATATCTTCTCGAAAAACTAAGATATCTTATTGGCACATACACTGCTAGACAACGGTCTAGTGCCAGCGCCAATGTTATCAGTCCTGATCCCGGAAAAGTGATTATCATCAAAATGACATGAAGAGTTTGGAAGCATACGCCACGGTTGGAGAAAGGAATATCTACAAGGTGTTCACTTAACGTCCCTGGCTTTAAAATTTCAAGTGTCAACCAAACTAAAAACTATTGACAAGCGATTGTTTTTGTCTAGCGATGGGAATTTTATAAGAATATTCCCACCCTAGGTCTACCGTGACATGGCGGTCCCATGGAGAATGTAACAATACAAAGAGACTGTGACGTGATGCTGGGACTCAAAAGTATTGTTTATTAGCTATATCATCGAACAAGACAGCTAGTGGATTAGCGAGAGTAAGACTGGAATGCCTTTGGCCGTTCGACCTAGAAAGGTGTTTGTTAGGCTCTTTTTCTTTCACCGCTGCAATATTACAACACATAACAATGCTATTTTCCCAGACCACATGTAATCGTCGATGTTCGCATTTTTTGGGAAAAATAAGGTCCTAACAAGTTGAGTTTCGAGATAGATGCCCAAACGCAAACCCATGAAGAGGCTTCTCGCCACGCCACTAGTGCGGGTTTTCCTGCGGCCGATAGCGATAATTATGGCGGTTCACCTCTCCAATTCGATACACAGCGCATTCATCAAAAAACCACAATTTTTGAAGGAGATCTGGATCACTCATTGATGTGCTCAATTTGCTTCTTAGAAGTTGATGAAGATAAGGGTCCCATTAGCACGAGGTGCCTCACAAAACATTACATGCTCCGCGTTGTGAAGCTTGAGAATGTCATAGAGTTTGTATGGGCGAAATTTTAAAATTTCGAAGATCTTATGACTGAACTGACGACACTAATGTCGTTTCACTGACAACATTGTGGAGAGAAAAAAGCGGTTAATCAGAAAAAACAATCACTTGTCAGCATCTTTTAGTTTGGTTGAAACGTGAATTTTTAAAGTCCGAGACCTTATGTGTGAGAGGTATATATTGCATGATTCAAGTGAATTTCCTTACTTGTGTTGTTTAAATACACTATCAGCCTAAAAATCGATGCAGAATGAGATCCTAGACTAAAGAAAAACTCGTGTAAAAGATTAAAGAATAGAATAATATATTCTTTTTGTTCACGGAATTTTTGCTTCGCCATAATGACTACCATGATAAAAATAGTCAGTACCATGATTACACTAGACTCGGCTAATGCGATGTAAAATGCATAATATGGTAGTGTCGACGTCGAAACATTTGAATATAGGCTCATTTTGTTGAAAGAAAGCTTTTCCACGGGAAGTTTCAAAACCAGAGTAGCTAAGAAACTATATATAATGGGAAACTATAAAGGTCATTCCAATAAATTCATTAAGTAGACAAAAGTCTTTTATAATAGGGAAAATTTTATAATCACTGTAAAGTTTTAATTAATTTGTTGAATGTTTTTAGAAATTTTTCACAGAACTACAATGATCACGAGTGGGTACAAGAACTTAAAATATATACTAGGTAAATGCATGCAATTGCGTGATCTCCAAGTGCTACTGAACTACGCTAACGATGGACGAAATTCACGTATGAAAACTTTGGCTTCTTCTTCATTGCACAAAATAAAACATATCTCAAGATATAGACGCCATGTTTTTCATATAAATGCTACGTTATGCGATAGCGGCAAAAATTTTAATCAAGCTACAAAAAGTACATAAGTTTTTTAAACTCAAAAGACGAAATTCGTTTTCTGGAAGGTAGGGATGACTATCGAATGCTAATGAATATCTTTTTGTGGTTCATGGTTAACTTGGATTTGAAAACAATGCTCTACTAAATTGTTTGTCAGCATCGGTTACATAGTTTTGGAGAAAAAGTAATCCTATCGAAATTTATTTTCTGGAAGAAGATATATAAAAAATAGCTATCGGATACTGATTATATCTCTACGCAGAAATTGAAATTTGATAGGATTTTTATAAAACTATGCATCCAATGCAGATAAGCAACTTTATAAAACATCGTTTTCAAATCCGAGTTAAC
Organism: Acrobeloides obliquus; assembly: GCA_034698545.1. Classification (NCBI taxonomy): domain Eukaryota; kingdom Metazoa; phylum Nematoda; class Chromadorea; order Rhabditida; family Cephalobidae; genus Acrobeloides; species Acrobeloides obliquus. The sequence continues at coordinate 13,024 of JAQGBS010001622.1, forward strand.
CATAAAAAGTTACAGTAAAAATAATGTGACCCTGTTATTGGCTAGCCCAATATAGTGTGTGATGTTTGTGAAGAAAATATAAAGCAATCATTTATTAGACCAGCATACCATGAGACTATTTAACAAGCAGCTAAAGGTAAAGAAAAAACAGCAATAGCTGTTATTTAAGCAGCTAAAGACTATAAACTCTAGGGGCCACACCTGCCCCCTTGCGACTTTGGAGGGAAATTATAGATTATAAAATAAACTTGACATTAGATGGGACCCTGCCGTCCCCCAAAGTTTAAATAAATTATTTTACACACATTGAATAATCATACAATAAGCACATAAAACGACACAAAATAAAACATCAGAAACATAATTTTTTTCAGATATTATCACGCATAAAAAGTGTATAATTGACATAGAACATAAATCAAAAATAAATAATGAGAATAAATAAATAGCTGCTCCATATGCCAGGAAAAAGATAAAATCAAATTAATAAGGGATCATCCAGATATTATGTAATCACCTTTTTGGTGGTTTACCCCCCCCCCCCCCCCAAATGATTACGTAATATTCGGATAATCCCTAAAGACACTTCCATAGTTCTAACATAATTGGAAATAAAAAGACAGGTAATAAAACGATATTTGGTGAGAGTTTCAAGTAAATTTTACCAACCCTATGAAAAAAGAAATTTAAGGTGGTATTTTTGGGGAATGGGTGTGGTACAATTCCCCATGGATTGATTTTTATAGTATGAGTTTTGGGGTTGATAAGGATCCTTGAATCGAGTTGGATGGCTCCGGTGACAATTTTATGGTAAAGGATCAAATCCATTTTAAGGCAATGATGCTCCAAAGCATAGGAAAATAGGGTGTGGGAGCCTCCCAACCTGATACAGCCGCATGAGGCCCGAAAAATGAAAAACGTACCGCATGCGCTTGCGGCACGGCACGTTAAAAAAATTTGTGGCATGAAGCGCGTCGACCAAAAAAAGATCATCAGACGTACCGCAACCGCTCTGAACGACCACAACTTATACACCTATGCTCCAAAGTCTCAATATTTATAATTCTAAGGCGTTCAGCATAGAGCGGGATGGTTGGATTTGGTATTTAAAATAGTAAACCATTGTTGAACCCTCTCCAATATAACAGAGTTTTTTGCGACGTTTTAAATACCAATATCCAATCATCCCGCCCTATGCTGAGCGCCTTAGAAATTTTAAACATTGAGACTTTGGAGCATTATTGCCTTAAAATGGATTTGATCCTTTATCATAAAATTGTCACTGGAGACATCCAACTCGATTCAGGGATCCTTATCAACTCCGAAACTTATATTATAAGAACCAATGCTTTGCTTCATAGATGTATTAGGAATAGAAAAACCAAAATTGAGAATTGACTGGATATAAACATTATACAACAAAATAAGAAAGATGGGATCGCATAAATCGACGGATTTAAAAAGGAGAAAAAGTAGACAGAGAGCCTTTGTTGCTACTTTAATTTTTGCATGTGTTTTTACTTTTGACTCCTGAATCTTATTTTTTCACTGAGCTGTCCTTATTTTTAAGAAATTTCAATACGATCCCTGGTTGAAATGGTATTATTTTGAGCTCGTTTAAATGTCACAACAACTTTAGGCTGGGTGACATTGACGTCTTTATGAGTTACGCATTTGAAGAGACAAGTGATGACGATATAACACTGAGATCTCAACTCCTTTTGCGCAATCAACATGATCAAGACGGTAATCAGGCCTGAAAATTATTCTGTATTAGCGACGAACATTCAAAAGCAATATAATCTTCAAAATCCCTAGATTTTTTAAAAATGCCCCAAATTGTCCATAAGAAAAAATGATATATTCGGAAAGATCATGAAAAATAGAGCATTTTTTATTTTTACGGCATGTTCTGAACCGTTGTAGTTTTTGAAATAATTACGTTTGAAATTTTGAAATTATTACAAGCTCTTCGTTGTAATACACAAACTTTTTTGAATTTTTTTGCGGAAAAATCGATTTTGCATCGATTTTTTAAATTTTCATAAAATGAACATTGTAGCAATTTTTTATAGGTAAATGAGACAAACAAAATGACACCAAAATTATCCAATTTGAACATTGTTTTGGGTTATTGAAACGAAAATTCTGAT
>JAQGBS010001623.1:0-15175 GCA_034698545.1 Acrobeloides obliquus
AAAAATTCAAAAAAGTTTGATTATTACAACGAAAACATGCACACGAATTCATATTTTCAAATGCACTTATCTCGATGGGGAAAACGATTCAGATGGCGCCGTAAAAACAAAAAATGCTCATTTTTCATGATCTTTCCGAATATACCATTTTTTCATATGATTTGTGATGCCATTAAAAACACATTTTTTCCCTGAATCAGGATCAAAGAAGCGTTTTCATAATTCGACAATGCGTGCAATCGATTCCTCACATAGAAAAACCTCCTATAGTGTTATGTTGGTGAAAATTAAAAAGCTTGAAAATTTTTGAAAAAATTGCCATTCTTCGGGGCACCCTGTAGAACAATAATTTTGGGTCCCAAAAATAACAAAAATCCACTTTTTTGGCACATCCTGTATAATTTTTCACTAATAAATTGTTGTTGTTTACGGGCAATAGGATACCAAAAATAAATTTTTATCGACACAAACTTTAGACATACACTACGATACGGTCACAGGCTACAGTTGTTAGTTACACGTTTATAAACATATCTTATCTTCTATAAGGTAAATAAATTGCCTTCTCGACATAAAATTATGTGACTTTTATGTGTATTTACCGACAAAACACACTATCCTATTGATTCCTTCACCTATATTTTGTGTTCATAGTATGTTAAGTTAATATTCTGCTCATCTACCATGTGACTAGAGTGTTGTTATCAAAATTTTGATTGTTCTTTTCAGATTTAGTATAAAAGGGCAGCAATTGGGATGAGTGACAAAAGATCAATATCACTTTGTGATTAGGTTCTTGAAAAAATGTTTTCCTTTCTCTTACTATTTACAAGTTTAATTAGTTTATTGGCATTCTATAACTTTTATTGGAAGAGAAGGAAGTTGCCACCTGGTATGCTTCGTGTTAAGAAAAAACTTTAATTTTTATAAATACCTCTAGGTGGGCTAGAGCAATGGTGTAGGCGGGGGCGTTACGACTAGGGTAGAATTTGGAGCGGTTACTCCAAGGGCCAACATGGTTCGGTGGTACTGGGCTTGTCTCAGGTGCCCCTCAAAGCTGGTTCAAACCCCACTTGAGGCCAAAAGATTTTGCCTAGTAGTAACATCTTCGGATGGCCAGAACTGTTGGGAGTTCTTTCAACCACAAGGTCCGAAGTAGCCGGTTCTCTAGAAAGCTCGGCATTACAGGGGAAGGGGATAACCAGGGGCCCGTTGCTTAGTTAGAACCGGAGATTCTAAGGATTAAGTTTATGAGTTTCATTGTAGGTCCTGCTCCTCTCCCTCTAATCGGAAATGCCCTCAGCCTCATTCAATCAGAAAATGTCTACGACACTTTACAAGAATGGACAAAAAAGTATGGACCTGTCCACACTTTTTGGTTTGGAGAAGACCCCATTGTTGCAGTTACCGATTTTAAGCTCATCCAAGAGACATTCTTAAAAGATGGCGATGCATATGCTGGCCGACAACAAACACCTGATTTTTTCAAATTTCTTCGAAGTAAGCAAAATTCACTATATTTAAAGGTCTATACCAGGGGGCGAAAAGGTGGTACCACCCAACACAACCCACCACCTAATGGGTGGTACTACTCCGGAGTGGTGGAGTGGTACCACCCAGGGTGGGTGGGGTGGTACCACCCTTTTTTTCGCACCCTGGTCTATACTGCGTACCTACAGTTTTATGTCAAAATTTTTTTCAAATTGGCTAATTTTTGTATATATGGGTAATTTTATGCGGCGAATCGATTACACGCATCTCCAAAGCATGAAAACGCTTCCCTGATTCAGAGAAGAGGTTGGTGTATTGACGCGAAAATGAAATAAAATTCGAATTTTCGCAGGAAAACCGGATGTCTAGATGCTTTTCTAGGCGAGGAATCGATTGCGCGTAGTTTCGATGCATGAACAAATTTCCTTGACACTGATTTAAGTGATTTGGAAGGTACTACGAGGGTATACTTCCTTAACCTTTTTGTGAAAAAATCTCTCAAATCAGTGTCAAGGAAATTTTTTCGTGTATCGAAACTGTGCACAATCGATTCCTCGCCTAGAAAAACTCTTAGACATCCTATTTTCCAGCTAAAATTCGAATTTTAGTTCATTTTCTCTTCAATACATTAACCCCTGAATCAGGGCCATTGAAGCGTTTTCATGCGATTCCCCACATAAAATTATTCCTATATACAAAAATTAGCCAACTTGGAAGCAACAAATTTCTGGCATAAAACTGTAGGTATGTGGCATAGACCCATAAGGAACTTTTTTATTTAGGGGGTACTTATGGCATAATTTTGACTCAAGATGATTTATGGCGTGAGCAAAGAAGATTTGCATTGCATGTTTTAAGAGATTTTGGTTTTGGTAGAAATATTATGCAAGAAAGAGTAAATGAGCACAATTTTGAACCCTCATAAAATTAACGTTTCAGATTCTTGATGAAGTGACAGCGATGCTTGCCAATATCAAAAATGATATACAAGCTGGTGTTAAAGAGCATAATGTTGCCCCACACATTGATGTTGCAGTGGGATCAATTATAAATGCTTTGTTGTTTGGATACCGGTTTGAAGGGGTAAGGTTGACTATACCTATATGTACCTGCATCTTTCTTCGGTGGATCAAGAATCGGCTTGTAGCTGATATGACTAATCATAGCCAGGGTTGGAAAATAGAATTATCCGGACTGAAAAAAACTCGACATTTCCGATTTTTGTCCTGATTTTCAGGGTCAACTTTAATTTTTCATTCTTCGAAAATGCGCGCAATCAATTTTTCGCCTAGAAATTACCCTAAAAAGTTGATTTTTATTATAAAAAAATCGGAAATTTTTTTAGATTTTTCGAGAATAGGCTATAAATGTTATACTCCCTTTAAAGTTTTTTTTAGAAAAAGTTAGAAGAATTTAAAAAACTAAAGGTGATGCTTTCTAAATTCGTCCGATTACTTGGAAACCCTTTTACGTTATCAATGCAAGAAAAAACTGAATGGTTTCGTTATATACCTTTTTTTAACGGCCTCTATTGGCAAATAAAGAATGCTAGTAATCGACTGTTTGACTTCTTTGAAAATCAAGTCCAAGAGCACATGGAACAAATCGATTATAATTCTGAGCCAACTGATTTTGTTGATACTTATTTGAGAGAAAAAGCTAAACTAGATGCTGAAGGAAAAGAACATCATTATACGTAAGGTTTATAGATTTTTAACAATAGTTTTACCCACCCATGATTGCTAAAAGGCCGTGCACCCATGGCCAAGGTCCAACCTGGCCCATCGCATTTTTATGAAAAAAATTTTGGGCCAACATAATAAAATGAAACTTTTTTTGCGCCACCCTGTACGATTATAACTTTTTAGCATGCTCCAATTACTCAATGTTTGCTTTGACCTTTGGCTCGCTGGACAGGTATACCTTTTTTACATCAAAAACACAATATTTATAAAATAGTTTTAGGAATCCACTTCAAATACCTTAGCTTGGGGTGTAGCCTACCTAATTTTGAATCAAGATGTTCAAAAGAAGCTCCACGAAGAGCTTGACAAAGTGGTTGGGAGTAGTCGTCTAGTAACACTTGAGGACAGGCCCAAGTTGAACTATGTTCTGGCTACTGTCAATGTAAGGCAAAACGATGCCCAGTTATAGAAAAAGAATGTGTTACCCCATCACAGTTGCACAACCCCGGTACCCCCGGTAAAATTTTACCGGGGGGTAGGTCATGGGGTGGGGTGGAGATAGGTCATGTGTCACGGGGTGAAGGGGGTAGATCATCGGTTCCCGGGCAGACTTCGGCGCCGGGGACTGATAACCTAAAAATAGGTCGCCAATCTGCGGAGGGGGAGGGTGGGTCATAAAAAAAATTTTTCGACCGGGGTTTGTGCAACTGCCCCCCCCCATTACATTGAAACTTGCTTTTTCATTGATGACCCCAACACTTTTTGACTAACTAGTAAAAAATGCTTGGGGTCATCAACGAAGAAGCAAGTTGCAATAGCAAAGCAATATAATGCTGCATAGTTATTCCTATTATGAATAAGCTAGTTTGTGTATTACAGCGAAACCCCTAATTTTATTTCAAATTACAAAACTAAATTCTTATCATTGTTTTCGTTCGTACTTTCATTTATTGCATTTCTTGTTGTCCCCTTGGCTCCGGTAATCCTGTGTGGGAACATGGTTAAGTGATCCGTGATCGCTTGATTGTCGAAAAATTTTAATTTTATTGATCCTCACCTACCTTTTCCACTACAAACTAAATTTTTTAAACATAAAAAAACGAAAATTTTAGGAAATTCAGCGTGTCGCAAATCTTATACCAATAAATGCCCGACGCAGCACCTTAAAGGATGTTGAAATGGCAGGATATAAACTTCCAGCCGGAACTATGATAATCCCGCATATTTCGGTAGTTTTATCGGATCCTAAAGTAATATTTTTGAATGTTTTATTTTTTAACAAAATTTCATCATAGATCTTTCCCGAGCCAGAAAAATTCAAACCAGAAAGATATCTGGATGAGAAGGGTGATTTGAAAAAAGTTGACGAGTTGATCCCATTCTCCATTGGAAAAAGACAATGTTTGGGAGAAAGTTTGGCGAGAATGGAGTTATACTTGTTCGTGGCCAATATTTTTAATCAATTTAAGGTATACATTTTCTATAAACAAATACAGGGTCTTCAAACATGAATTATAATGCCGAACTTTCTAGAGAACCGGCTACTTCGGGCTTTGTGCCCCCTATAAGGGGAGTTGAAAGAACTCGCAACAGTTCTGGCCATCCGAAGAGGATGTTAGTACTAGGCAAAATCTTTTAGCCTCAAGTGGGGTTTGAACCAGCCTTGAGGGGCGTCTGAGACATGCCCAGTACCACCGAACCATGAACACGCTCTATCGAATGGTGGTGTTATTTTTCGAAAATTTTTTAAGAAATTCAAATTTTCGTTTCAATACTCAGACCACTTTGAAAATTATGACTTGAAGCTAAAAACATATTTTAAAAAAAATTTTTTTAGATAACAGAAATGGTTGGAAAACCTCCTTCGTTGAAAAGAAAATTAGGCTTCACAATTCCTCCTCAACCTTTTACTTGCATGATACAAAATCGATATTAAATTTCCAGGGTGCCAAAAAAGCAATTTTGCGATTTTTGCGCAATTTTTTAATTTTTACCAAAAAAGAATCCTACAGGGGAGTTTTCTATGCGACGAATTGATTGCGCGCACTGCCGAACCTTAAAACGCTTCCCTGACCCTGATTCAGAAAATATGTATATTAAAGCGAAAATAGACTAATACAGGGTCAGGAAAGCGTTTTCAAGATCCGGCAATGCGCAATTGATTTGGAGACAAGTTAGTTCCAATAAAATCAAGTTGGTCCTGGGGATAAGTTAGTCCCGAGGACAAGTTAGTCCCAGCTTGACAAGTTAGCCCCAAGAATGTGAAGCTAGTCCTGTTATGTATGAGGATAGTCAAAAAAAGCTATAGCTCGAATGGGGATAGTCAAAACAGCTATGGCGGTGGCTGGGGATAGACATAATTTACTACCTTCTCATCTTAGGCTGGTGTCAAGGTAGTATGAAAGTGTCAAGGTAGTAATAAGATGACAAGATAGTAAATTATGTCTATCCCCAGCCACCGCCATAGCTTTTTTGACTATCCCCGTACATAACAGGACTAACTTATCATGCTTGGAACTAACTTGTCACTTCGGGGCTAACTTGTCCACGGAACTAACTTGTACTTGGAATTTACCTGTCACCCAAGGGCGCAATTCTCGCATAGAAAAACCCCCTAGAGGGTTATCTTGGTGAAAATTAAAAAAACTTAAAAATTGCTAAAGTGCCATTTTTGGGGCACTCTGTATTTTGTATATGTTTAAAAAAATAATACAACTTTTTGAAAATTATATTAAGATTCTTCTGATCAGCAAATTTTGACTTGTTTCAATATTTACTAGTCTTTTTTCCTGTGCTCTAAAATCACGGAAGATGTAACTTGATAACATATCTTTAAGCAAACTTTTACAGGGTAGTTAAAAACCGCACTTATGCGAATTTTTCAGATTCTAAAAAGTGGATCCCCTCTATCCACGTATGATATTACGTTATCATGTTGGGGGTGGGTCAGCTTAAAAAACTGAACTGAAAATGACTCTAAGGGGGAGTAAAACAATCCGAACAAATTGATAACGTAATATCCGGAGAGCCCCCCCCCTAGAGTCATTTTGAAAAAATTTTGAAAAAGTTTTTTCGCTCGAAAATTCGCAGTGCGGTTTTTTAGCCACTCTGTAAATAGGGCACATTTTGCACTCATGTGATGCAATTTTGCCCTAGTAAACATAATAAATTTGATGATTTTTAAAAATAAAGTAGAGTTGACAATCTGCCAGTTGATATATTTTAATCGCCTTTCGTGAGGCGGAAGACGTTTTTCTTGATAAATTTTGTAGAATTATTACAGTTTTTGAAGTTATTAGTTTTGTAGTATAGTTTTGCGCTCTTTGATTGCTTTTATAAAACTTTCTCAAAACGATATAAAATAGCATACAGGATGAAAACTTAAAGGACCAGTCCGAGCGGAAAAAAGTTGCCCTTTTATTGATATTTGAAAAGTTCATGAAAAATGGAGCATTTTTTGTTTTTACGACATGTCCTGAATTGCCAATGGTTTCGAGATAATCGCGTATGAAGTTGGGGATTTGAAATTTTGTGTATTACAACGAAAACATGTACGAGCATGTTTCTACAATAATTTTTAACTTGCAGCAATTAAAGGTTGTTTATTGAAGCGATTTTAAATCATCGTTTCAATACTCAATTTTTAATTGATACAAGTTAAAAATTATTGTAGAAACATTCAATGTTTTAGGCCTTAAGCCTTAGGCCTTAGCCTTAGCCTTAGCCTTAGACCTTAGGCTTAGGCTTAGGCTTAGGCTTAGGCTTAAGGCCTAATGCATAAAGTGTCCAAAAAAAGTTGCCCGGTTAAATATCATTGCTTCGTTACTACTTTTTTGTTACTACCTAGACATCTCGTTACTACCTTGACACTTCGTTACTACCTTTTTATTACTACCTTGACATCTCGTTACTACCCTAACACCTTCCTGATAAAAAGTAGTAAAATTACTACCTTGACACCCAATGGTTCTACCACATCCCAATCCCACAACATACAAGGGTCCACCGCTTATGACAGTATTTTTTGGGCAGTGTCTCTTTGCTGTTTTCTAGCACCAAAATTTTTACCCTGAATTTATACTGCATCATCATAGTTGACTGATCTTTTCAATCACAGTTGACTGATCTTTTTACTTTTCTGCAGACCTATAAAAGGCGCACTCTGAATACATTTACAAGACAATTTTCGGTCATATATTGAACTCAGACTTTATTGCCGACAATAACATTTTTTCAAGTAAAAACACGTTTTTTACATGTAATGCCGGCAAGAACCTTAAGACATAAAACGATTATAGAAGAAAAATGTCTCTGTGTCCTTTGTCCTCATTTCGAAATTTTCAAGGTTTTCAAGAAGTCTACATCTAAAAAATTTATATACCTAATTTAATTAGTTTGACTTTTGGCTTGCGATTTTGGAAATTTCCATCTGATTTTTTATTTTTAACACATCCCCAGGACTGAGTACTAATCCTATTACATTAAACGTGTGATGTCTGTTTGCCCACACGATCTTGAAAACGTTTGATTTAAACCCAGGGCGCTAAAAAAAGTTGTAGGGGGCAATGAGAGAAGGGTTGGGATTTCCCCGGGGAAATTCTGGGAAAATTTTTTTTCCCAGAATTACTTGGTTTGAAAAGACATTTCTCCATTTTCAATGGCCCCATTGGTGCAGTGACAAAGCAGCGGCTTCATGGCCACAAGGTCGGGCCTATCTGGCTCCAAGCGGGATTCGAACCCGCGATCTTGTGGCAATAAAGCCGCTGCTTTGTCACTGCACCACCGAGGCTTGAAAATAGAGCAACGCCTTTTCAAACCTAGTAATTCTGGGGAAAAAGATTTCCCCAGAATTCCCCGGATCCGGATAAATCCGGTTAATCCTATTTCCCAACCCTGGATGAGAGAAGACGATTGATACCAAAATCATCGAAATCGAAAACAAAAAATTCTCAATTTTTCAACAAAAGGCTAGCTATAGCAGGGATTAATAAAAATGTATTAGTAATAACTAATACATGTTTAACGAGGCGCGTCGCTCGAGAGCGCCGTCACACCCATACATGGGCAAGGGAGGGGGGAGGGGTACTGTACCCCCCTAATTCGTCGTATCGGGGGGGGGGATTTAATGGACCAATTCGTATTTGGGAAGCTGCCCAGACTGAATTCGTTGTGAAAATTCGTATTTCGACTTTTTCGCCTGTCGACGTTTTTTTTGGTCGACAGTAACCCTTGGGACTAATTCGTATTTTGGGGCCAAGTACCCCCCTGCTTGCCCATGTATGGTCACACCCCCACCCCGAGTGCGGAGCGCTCGGTTCTCAGTACTTCGTTTTTATTTGAAATTTTAGCTAAAAATGGGCAAATTCCACATAGAAATCCGCGATTTTGAAAACATCCCAGTGAAATCCTTAGAAGTGTCAGAAGAAGAGATGTGGATGTTACATAATTGGGATAATATTCTTATAATTTGTATGATAATTATTCCTCTGTTGGCTTGTATTAGTTGTTGCCTGTATTTTCGATTATTTCGAGAAAAGAAGGAGAAAAAATGCTATAGGACAAAGTTCTTAGAAAAGATGGCTAACGCCACTCATAATACGGCTTTTGCAATGTGAGTTTAAAATAAAACAAAATTGATCTTCTCAATAAGTGCTCTTTCATGTCCTCACACAAACATTTCATTTAATTGAAATGTCTTCAGTAGTATAGTAAGGGGGTAGGGAAGCGACCCACGGCACACCAAAGAGGGAAAAAGGTGCAGGCAAGGGTCAAAATTTAAAAAAAAATCGCCAATCGACTCAGCTTGCCAAGCGCTTCAAAATGAGTACCTTATCATCATTTTTTGAAAACATTTGAAAACATTTCAAAAAATCGAATTTTAGCCACAAAATTGAATTTTAACCAAAAATTCGAATTTTAGCTAAAAATTGAATTTAGCCAAAAAATCGAAACCTTCAAAGTCATGGGGGTTTTGGAGGGGTTTGACCCATGGTCGATTGGCTAACGTGCTCGTCCTTCACTCATAGGGCGTGCGAGGAATCGATAGCACACATTGAAAAAAAATGATGAAATTGTTGAAAATGCTCCCCTGCCTCCAAATCAGTCCAAAAACCATAAAAATTCTTATAATTTTTGAAAATAATTTTGGTTTTATGTTCATTTCGATTTATTTTCGTTCGAATAGCGTTCAAATAAAATCACTTGTTGAACAAGGTACTTATGGCGCAGTGGTATTCTTGCAGACGTGTTACCTTACTTGCTTTGGTTCGACTTCGGTCGTAAACAAATAAATTTTGCCTTTGTCTTAAAATCAAGGTGTGATGAAACATTGTGTGGGAATCTCTATGAAGAAGATGATTATTACACAGACCTGTTCTGACCTTGATTTTTTTCTTTAAAGGAAGATGTGAATTCTGTCCGTATCGTGTCAAAAAAAATTTGATGATTTTTCAAAAAAACTCACCCTTTAGACGTTGAGATCACTTCTGGGGGTAATTTTATGAGAGGAATCGAGGTCAGGGTTAAACTTTGACACCTCGGGGACCTAGCGCAATTGATTCCTTACATAAAATTACCCCCAGAAGTGGTCTTTTCGACGTTTTATTTTGTGTTAAAATGAAATTTTCAGGTGTTCCGTTTATTTTGGGGTGGGTCAAAAAACAAAAATTTTCGACCGGGGCCTGTGCAACTGTGTTTGCGACCGTTTGAGAGAAGCAAAAATTTTTTCGTAAAAATGACCCTATTGGGGGTAATTTGATGCGAGAAATCGATTGTGCGCATTCCCGAAGCGTAAAAACGCTTCCTTGATCATGTTGCAGGGAAGAAATCGGTATATTGAAGCGAAAATCAAACATTTTCGGATTTTCGCTTCAATACACCGATTTCTTCCCTGAATCAGGATCAAGAAAGCGTTTTCAAGGTTCGGGAATGTGTGCAATCGATTCCCCGCCTAAAAAAACCTAAGAATCGACGGTTTTCTCATAAAAATCCGAAAATGTTTTATTTTCGCTACAGTACACCCACCTCCATTTCCTGAACCAGGGTCAAGGAAGCATTTTCACGCTTCGGGAATGCGCGCAATCGATTTCTCGCATAAAATTACTAAATTGATCATTTTATATTTTTTGTTCATTTTTTGTTCATGTTTTGTTCATGTTTTATTCTAATTTGTTTATTTCTGGTTTTTACCTGTTTGGGGAATAATGTACAGGGTGGCCTAAAAAAAGAGATTTTTGGATCTTTGAGAATTTTTTCACAATTTTACTAAAATAACCTTACACGGGATTTTCTATGCGAAAAATCGATTGAGCGCATTTGACGAACCGTGAAAACACTTCTATGACCCATATTTAGCTTATTTTTTGCTCGATTTTTCAAATTTTCGTAAAAAATTATTCTAATTCAGGGACAGGAAAGCGTTTTAACGGTTCGGTAATGCGCGCAATCGATTTCTCGCGAAAAAGTAGGTGGTACCATCCCCATCCACCCAGGATAGTGGTGGGTAGTTCTATCCACAACACTCATCTAATTTTTTTGCGTTATTATGTAGTAATGTTTTTTTTTAATTTTTGAAAAAATTTGGAATTTTTGAAAAAGAACTAGGGTAATATAGTCAAAAAATTAGATGGCTGGTGTGGGTGGAACCACCCAGTGGGTAGGTGGTACCACTTTTTGCCCCTTGTTTCTTGCATAGAAAACCTTCTATAGGGTTATTTTGATAAAAAGTTAAAAATAGCAAAAATCTCATTTTTGGGCCACCCTGTACTTTTCCTTTTTTGTTTGTATAAGAGTATGATTGTTTGGAATCTAGCCTTATATAACACTTCATTTTATAAGATTTTTCTCCTAGACTCCTTGAATATACACTCTAAGATAACAATACCAATGAACTTTTCCTAAATGATTTTTTGTGCAAACAAGTTTTACCATTTATTCTTATTTGTCATCTATTTCTTGTGCTAGAGAGAAAATTTCGTAATTAAAAAGAGATTTCATTGAAAGACGAGAAGACGACATTGTGTTCCTCAAGTGAATTGGGTATTAAAAAAGTGATGATTTTCTAGGAAGAAGAATCTGCCAGTTTTAATTTTTTCGAGTTGTTGATAACTACCAGACTGAAAAATTCCCCTTAAAAAGGGAATTTTTCAGTCTGTTAGTTATTGGTGTCATTTTTGTGTCTACATTATTTTTTTAATTAGGACAAGTCCACTCTTGGGGAGTTGATGCCATGTGATAGAGCACAAAATTTTGAGCTTTTATGGCACTACTTGAAAATCTAGCTGTAAAAAGTTATGAGCGAAAAAAATTGTGGAACAAATTTTCAAACGAGTTTGAACATTGAAACGAAGAGCTAGAAATTAAAAAATAAATACAGCATTTTTTCAATTTTTGAAGCTGTCTTTTGTTCGTAAACCCTAGTAGATATACATGGAAAGCACTAAAGGCTTAAATTTTAAACAACTTTTTACGGTTAGATTTTCAAGTAAAGTCCGTTTCCGCCGCCAATGGGAAAAAAGTCCGGGGCGATGGGCAAGTGGTCTAAGGCGCCGCCCGCCCGATCTGGCAAGTTAAGCAACGTTGGGCTCGCAGGTTCGAGGTGTAAAACTTTTAATGCTCAAAAAATTCTTTTAAACAATGAAGCAAAAATTTTTTGCTCCACTTTTTGTAAAAGAATTTTTTTGAAAATCAAAATTTTGCCCTAGTGGGATTGAACTTGCGGGCCCAATGTTGCTTAACTTGCCAGATTGGACGGGCGGCGCCTTGGACAACCTGACCATCGCCTCCGGGATTTTTCCTATTGGCGGCGGCAATGGACTTTAGTGCCGTAAAAGCAAAAAATGCTCCAAATTGTGTGCTCTATCACATGGCATCAACTCCTCAAAAATGAACTGGTCCTTGCGTGTAAATTTTATTTTTATAAAAAAATTTAGTAGCTAACAGTTTTTTTGTTTCAGATAGCCACATTTGAGTATTTTTTAAATTTAAAAAAATATTTTTTTAAATTTTTGAATATTTTAAAAATATTTTTTGAATTTTTAGGCCCTTCAAAAATGGGGTTCCACGTAGAAATTTCTAAATTTAATCAGACCGTAAAATCGTTCGAAATTACTAAAGAGCAGTGGTATATTGTGACTTCAACTCCTCTAATCATATTGTTCCTGATCGTTATTAGCTGTTATATCTGGTGCAGGAAAGAAAAGCAGCGCAAAATGAAGAAAGCGTATAAAAGCAAAGTGCTCGAATACAGTGCTGTTTGCGCCAGTTTTACAGCTTTTGAAAGGTCAACTTTTTGATAAATAAAAAAAATTTTGACATACCACAAAAAAATTGGGCCACTCGCAGTCCACGCCATCTCGCCACCACAACGGCGGTTTTTGCTAAAATTGGAGCAAATACGAAATTTTAAAAACGAGTCATGAAAAAATCACATTCGACTCAGCTCACCGAGACGAGTAGAACAAATACCATAACATGGGCTTTCCATCCCGATCCCATGGCCGAGTGGCTAAAATATCAGATTTGCAATTTATAGGTTAGAGCTCGAATCTCGCGTCGTATACGAATTCATAAATCAAGAACGAATTCGTATTTCGACTTTTTCGCCTGTCGACGTTTATTTTTTTTTTTTGGTTGACAGTAACCTTTGGGACCAATTCTTATTTTGGGGCCCAGTACCTCCCTGCTTGCCCATGTATGCCATAACACCTTACCACCCATGTGACGTCATAGTAGTGCACAAATAGGCAAGCTTTCGTCTCAATTGCACCTAAGATAGGTGATCGCTTAATCATTTCTTGCTGTATCTTATAGTTTGTATTTTCTGCTGTATGCTTTATTGCGTGTCTTAAACTTATGAAATGCGATCAGTCATAGAATATAGTTGAATGACATAACAGATTTTTCAATGCGCGCAAACGATTCCTCGCATAGAAAAACTTCCCACAGGGTCATTTTGAAAAAAATTTTAAAAAAATTTTGGCAAAAAATTGCTCGAAAAATCGCAAAAGTGCGGTTTTTTGGCCACCCTGTAAAAAAAATTTAGTAGCTATTTTTCAATTAAAAAAAAACATCTTTTTATTTAAAAAAATGGCTATTCTTTTCATCGAAAAATGGTTATTTTTTCCACAAAAAATGAGATTTTTTGCCAAAAATAACATTTTTTAGTATTCGTTACAAAAACGAGCAAAACTCATGGACTATTTGTAAAAATCTTTTTTTTTTGTTTCAGATATCCATTTTTGAGTATTTTTTAAATTAAAAAAAAATATTTTTTTAATTTTTGAATATTTTCAAAATATTTTTTGAATTTTTAGGCCCTTTAAAAATGCCGTTCCACGTAGAAATTTCGAAATTTAATCAGACAGTAAAATCGTTCGAAATTTCTAAAGAGCAGTGGTATATTATGACTTCAACTCCTCTAATCATATTGTTCCTGATCATTATTAGCTGTTATTTCTGGTGCAGGAAAGAAACGCAGCGCAAAAAGAAGAAAGCGTATAAAAGCAAAGTGCTCGAATACAATGCTGTTTGCGCCAGTTTTACAGCTTTTGAAAGGTCAATTTTTTCATAAATAAAAAATGAGCAAATACAAAAAATTTTTGACTTATCACAAAAAAATTTGGACCTCTCGCAGCCCACGCCATCCCCCATCACGACCACAGTTGCACAATCCCTGTAAAATTTTATCGGGGAAGGGGGTAGGTCATGGGGTGGGAGGGGTAGGTCATCGGTCTTCGGCGCCTGGGGATCTCCTTCCAAAAAAGGTCGCCAAACTGCGGAGGGGGACGTGGGTCATAAAAACAAAAATTTTTGACCGGTGTCTGTGCAACTATGATCACGACGGTTTTTTGCTAAAGTTGGAGGAAATATGAAATTTTAAAAACGAGTCATGATACTTGACTCAGCTCGCCGAAACGAGTAGAACGAATACCATAACATTGGTCTTTCCATTCCGATCTCATGGCCTTCGTCTCAACTGAACGTAAGATAGATGATCGCTTAATCATTTCCTGCTGTATCTTATAGTTTGTATTTTCTATTGTATGCTTTATTGCTTTTCTTAAACTTATGAAATACGATCAGTCATAGAAATATTTGAATGACATAACTCGTTTTTAAAATTTCTAATTTTCTTCAATTTTAGCACAAAAAAATCACTGTGCCACCCGTCCCATAAAAAATCCTGAACATGACCCTGAGGTCTGGCGAATTTTTTTTAATATTTGTGCCCAATCTATGATCAAATACTTGTGCCCAGTCTATGATTAATATGCTTATACTTTGTGTGTGAATAAGAGAATAGGGAATGTTTGTGTGAAGCCATTCTGCTAGATAAACTTTCTAATCCTCTTTTCTTTGGTAAAATAAGCAAATTTTGATAATTTTACCACCTTTCCGATAAAATTTCAGTCTGAGCTTTTTTCTTATTTTCACTTTTCAACAGTTACTTGAGAATAATGAGTTTTCAAGATGAGATGGCTAAAGCTAATTTTACCATGGGAGATATACCTTTTTCTCGTGAAAATTGGCATTTTTTCGCAATTAGGCTATTTTGGGTATTTTTGTTAATATTCCTAATATTTTTGAGTTGCTGTTTATATTGTCGAAAAGAACGGGAGAAAAAGAAGAAGAAGAAATTTAAGAGCATAGTGCATGAGTATAAAACTGCTTGTTCTCATTCTCAAGCAAAGCTTTATGAGGGGTAAAATTTTTTTCCACCCCTCCCCCATCAAGAGAAAAAAAATCGATTTACATGTCTAAAACGTCCCTTGTAAGTTACGATGCAAGAGAGTCGGAAGTTGTTCTCAAGTGATAAGAAGGGTATGGGATAAGGGCCAGAGCACTACACCCCTATGTTTTTTGAGTAAACAATTAATCAAAATCGCAAAATTAAACAATTTTTTTGAATTTTAGGTACCAAAGAACCAAAAATGAAGAAAGGTTATATGAAGATAATTGGTTTGTTAATCCGAACTTGTTAAATATACATTTTGATAAAA
>JAQGBS010001624.1:0-15172 GCA_034698545.1 Acrobeloides obliquus
TTCCTCGCACAAAATTACCCCTAAAAATGATTTTTTTGGGGTTAAAACTTATAACCCCTAATTTTGACGCATTTTTTTTAATTTTTTGACCCCCGAAAAATTTTTTTAGAATTTTTCGATGCGCGCAATCGATTTCTCGTGCCCGAAAACCCCCGAGTACCAAAAATCAGCCAATTTAAAGAAAAAAATTTTTTTCAAGATGCAGTCACGATTCTTACCCCCCCTTTAAACGACACCCATCATGCCATATAAAATGATATTCAGACTAGTTTACTATCCACTAGGCTATAATTCTAATTATAGTCTCTGGTTCGATCCCGCTTGTGTAACTGAATTTTAAAAACAGCTTTTTCACTTGTGTAATTTATTATAAAGAACAAATTTTATTGAGATTTCAATTTTGATTAAAAATTTACTCCTTTCTTTGCTCAAATTCTAATAAAAATAATAAAATTTTGTCATTTCCTTGCTAAGCACAAAAAAAGGGAAATTTTTGGGGATTTTTGAGCGATTTTTTCAAGTTTTTTAATTTTCATCAAAATAACCCTATGGGGGGGGGGGTTATATGAGAGAAATCGATTGTCGGATCTTGCAAACGCTTCCCTACCATTGTATTAACCTATTTTCATTTCAATACACACATTTTTTTCCTGAATCAGGGTCAGGGAAGCCTTTTCAAAATTCGACAATGCGCGCAATCGATTTATCGCATAGAAAAACCCCCAGGTAGAGTTATTTTGGTGAAAATTTAAAAACTTGAAAAATTTTTGTAAAAAATCGCAAAGTTGAGAGATCATGTAATTTTTTTAAACAAACAAAAAAATGAATATCTTATTCAGCTTGATCTTTGCTGGACTCGTGTTCACTTGTGACTAATTCGGCACGCCTTCTTCGAATACGACATTTGAATCTCATGGGCACCGATGTCATACCAGGATTTCTTTCCAATGATGGCTTATGCTCTAAAATTCGCATAGTATAACTTCATCCCTAAAAATTTTGGCATATGCTCTAATGGAACGAAGAGGATGGAACGATACGAATGAAACGACATAATGGAACGAAACCAAATTCAGGGTTTTCGTGTCAATGTTCAGGCAAATTCAAATCCGTTTCCGGATACCGTCTGGAAATGACATCGTTTCATTCGTATCGTTTCAAACTTTTCGTTTCATTCGAGTCTATGCCAAAATTTGGGGTATACCCCTATCTTCAGCTTCAAAGCTAAAATTTTGCAACAACGATGTGAAGATAATAAACAGTTCCATTTTGGCTAGCCCTTCTCCTAAGCAAGATCTTTTTCCTAAGCCAAACGGTACCAGATATTCAGAGCGGACGTATCTTCCCTCTTGATCGAGAAAACGCCGTGGCTCAAAAAGGTTTGGCTCTGGGAAAATTTCTGGGTCGAAAAAGATGGCACCTATTTGTGGCATGATGGTTGTGCCTTTGGGGATTTTGAAGCCAGCTAGGACTACCTGAAATTAGGGTAACACAAAAAATAATTATACCAATATTTTTAAATTTTTTCAACAAAACATCAAATATTGGGTTGAGGTTTGAGACTGTTTAATTTTTCAATTTTTGACAAATTTTTCAATTTTTGGCAAATTTTTGATCAATTTTTCAATTTTTGACAAATTTTTAATTTTTGACCAATTTTTATTTCCAATTTTGACTTTCAAAATATACCTCCTCATTAACTTCATGTGGAATATGCCATGGTAAAATATTGGCCAACCTCTGAATCTCATCCAAAGTAGCTCTCATATATGGCATCTCGTTTCGCTTCGCTGTTGAAACCGGTGAGGTGTCTAACACCAAATCAATTTCTTGTTGAAGTTGCCGTTGCACTTCCGGATAATGAATCATATATATGATACCCCAATAAATGGTTGTTACAGCAGTCTCCAATCCACCAGTCCACAGATCGCCGGAATTTAGAGCTAGGGTCAGTTTTCTGAGAAAAAAAATATATAGAATGAGTAAAAAAAGTGCATTTTTGGGGCCAACAAATTTTTTGAGATCGGAAAATTTGTTTAATAAAAAGATCCATATAGGGATAATTTGGAACTTATGCACTTCGCCCCCCCCCCCAAATTTAGGGGGACCGAAGTGCACTGATAAGCGCAGTTCGCCCACCAAAATGTTTGATTTATGCGAATTTCGGGGGGGGGGGGTCGAACTGCATTGATCACCGCACTTCCCCCCCCCTCAAATTTGGAGGGGGCGAAGTGCATAAGTTCCTATGCAGAAATCGATTGTGCGCATTCTCGAAGCATGAACGCTTCCTTGACCCTGATTCAGGAAATGGATTCAGTGTATTGACACGAAAATCAAAAAAAAATTCCATTTTCGTCTGGAAAGCATCCACCTGGGGAGTAATTTTATGCGGGGGGAATCCACTTTTTTTATCCACTCTGTACTGGAAAAATTGTTCAACTTACGATAAATTCTCATCCCCAGTCTCCATCATATCCCTCAAATATGCATCGATGAAATTTTCTGGCTCTTTGTTATAGTCCATAGTTTTTTCATGCCGATCAATTTCATCTAAGAAAAACTTTTGTATCTCAAATCCATCGCGGCAATAGCTATAATAACGTGGAGAGATAAATCGGAGCCATGGGTAGGAGTCAATAAAAAACATTGAAAAACTAGCAACCTATAATTTTTTGTTGAAAGAAAATCTTATTTTTGCTATCTCCCGTCTCTTCCGAAACATATATTAGGTTCATAGGTTACCAAGGGGGTACAGTACCCCCTCACCACTCATCCTCGGAGGGGTACAGTATCCGCCTTTATAGTCATTCATCCATCCATCATGAGGGTTCGTGTACCCTCCCCCTTCCAATTCACTCATCATATAAATTTTTGAAAATTTTATCATGTACCCCCTGAAAGGCCATTCATCCATCCATACTGAGGGTCCAGTGTATCCCCCTACTGGTAAACTATGATTAGGATGTTTCATGAAATTTTCATTTAAAAAAAGTTTTGGAGCAAGTTCCCCGGTTGCCGCTACTTAACGTTAACTAAACTCGGTAAAAATTTTTTTGTATAACTAAAACTAGAAAAAGCCCAAGCTTTTGCCGAGTTTAGTCAACGTTAAGTGGCGGTAAACAGGGGAACTTGCTCCAAAGTTTTCGCCCCCTCTGATCCCATGTTAAAAAATCTAACTCCTTTAAGAGTATTGTCAATAAGTTGCCTGAACTTCGTAAACTCGGCATCATCATATTCATAATGTCGACCCATGACCAAGTCGTTAATAATATTTCCTAGACAAAATGCCAGCCGATAATGGATGTCCAAAACGACTCCCTCAAAAAAATTTATAAGTTTGTATAGAAAATGAAATGATTGATTTAATTATTAAAGGACCAGTCCAGTTAGTTACAATCATATGAAAAAATGATATATTCGGAAAGATCATGAAAAATGGAGCATTTTTTGTTTTTACGTCATCGTCTGAATTGTTTTCCCCATCGAGATAAATGCATTTAAAAATATGAATTTGTGTACATGTTTTCGTTGTAATAATCAAACTTTTTTGAATTTTTTGCTTTAAAATCGTGAAAAAATAATATCAACCGACAGGGAATTTTATACTGAAGAACTTTGCTAATTGAAGTTTCTCCGATCAAAAATGCAAAATAAGTTTAAAATTTCGAATTTTTGTATATTGAAACAAAAACCCTGCATGAATTTAAACTTATTTTGCATTTTTGATCAAAGAAAATAATTTTTTACGCAAACTTCAATTAGCAAAGTTGTTCAGCTCTGTCGATTCATGCTATTTTTTCACGATTTTGCCGCAAAACATTCAAAAAAGTTTGATTATTACAACGCAAATTAAAAAATTCGTTAAAAATTTGTCAAAAATCGAAAAATTCATCAAAATTTGCCAAAAATTGAAAAAATTCGTCAAAATTGGATCAAGAATCGAAAAATTCGTCAAAAATGGAAAAATTCATCAAAATTCGTCAAAAATCGAAAAATTCGCCAAAAATTGAAAAAATTCGTCAAAATTCGAAAAATTCATCAAAATTCGTCAAAAATCGAAAAATTCGCCAAAAATGGAAAAAATTCGTCAAAATTCTTAAAATTCGTTCTAGTTTCAAAAATTCTCGAAAAGTCCATTTTTCGGCTCGACAAGCGTTTCTCGAAAAGATTTTCACGAAAAACCCTAGAACCGTGTTTTTCTTACAGTAGCAAATCTATGTGATGGAATACAATCAGCTAGCTGTTTCATAAACCTATTTGTGTGAAAATTTATGAGAGCCTCCATACGATTTCCACCCATGCCAAAATTTCTGAAAGTTTTCAGAGCAAATCTTCTCTGCGCTAGCCATTTCTCGCCTTGGCATAGAACTATCCCATCACCATTAGGTTTATGTCCGGTGAAAATGCCATAGAGAAAACTCTGTGGTCGACCGGAAAAGTATTCGGCTAAAAACTATTTTATCAATAAATTTTTCAAAGATCAAAGCTACCACACAATAAGAGAGGGGGGAGGCACCCACGTGAAAAAATTTTTGAAAATTTTTTCTGCAAATGACACCTCTAAGAGTAAAATCATGCAGGAAATCCAAATTTGACATTTACGAAGCGAAAAAATGCTTCCTTGATTCAGGGAAGGCCTATTGAAGCGAAAAGTCGCAAAAATGTAATTTTTCAACTTTTCGCTTCAATACACAGGTCTTCACTGAATCAGGGAATCGTTTTTTCGCTTCGAAAATTTCAAATTCGGATTCTTCACAGGTTTTTACCCCTAGAGGAGCCATTTTCAAAAAACAAATTTTCGAAAATTTTCACGTGGGTGCCCCCTCCCCCTATTGAGTAGTAACTCCAAAAAATCAGTCACACCCCTATCTTTAAGTGCAATTTTTAGCAATTCCAAATCGGCGATTACTATAGTAGGTTTTGGCATCCAAACGGTAAAAATGGGACCGTACTTTTTCGACCACTTGACCATGCTTTTATGAGGGCTTCGCTTATCTATCTGCAAATAGTACATTTTTATTAACTGTTACTAAAAAAAGGTTGCAGGAAATTTTCGACATACGCTTTTCGAAACTATTTTTACAAAGATTTAAAAATTGAAGATTCGTCAAAAAACGAAAAATTGAAAAATTTGTCAAAAAATGGAAATTCGTAAAAATTGAAAATTCGTTAAAAATTGAAGATTCGTCAAAAAACGTAAAATTCGTAAAAATTGAAAAATTCGCCAAAAATTGAAGATTCGTAAAAATTGAAAATTCATCAATAATTGAAAAATTCGCAAAAAATGAAAATTCGTAAAAATTGAAAATTCGTCATAAATTGAAAAATTCTCCAAAAATGGAAAAATTCGTCTAAAATCGAAAATTCGTTAAAAATTGAAAAATTCGTCAAAATTCAAAAAATTCGTCAAAAATCGAAAAATTCGTCAAAAATTATAAAAAATTCGCAAAAAATTGCAAAATTCGCCAAAAACAGTCCTACAGCGAACGGTTCCCCCCATTCCAGGGCTCGCCACTGCTCCTACCTGCAACAAATTTCCGATAACCGGTAATGGTATTGGACCTTTGGGATATTTGTTTATTCTTTTGACATAATATACCAGCCATAGGCAAAAAATCACTAAAATTGCGCAAACTTGTAGCCCAAACATTTTCTGATTTTTACAAACATAATTCAATTTCAAAATTTTATGACTTTTATATAAAATAGAAAATGTTTTGATCATAAGGGCAACAAATAGGAAAATTGAATTAGTTAATTAAAAATTATTCATAAAGATAAGCCAACGAGAAAAATCGGAATCAATTTTTGATGATTTTTTTCAATTTTTCATAATTCAATTAAAAATTGAACTCTTTTATATACAGGGTATCCCAAAAAAAGTAGAATTTTGAAATTTTTTGGGGTCAATTTTTCGAAAAAACTTGTTTCTAAAAATGTTATTTCTAGGGGTAAAAATAGCTGAAAAACACGAATCCGACGTCCAAAAATTTTTTTGACCCATAAAAACCCCTTAAAATGGCCAAAAATTTGTTTTTAGGACTTTAAAAAATTTCAAAATTCTACTTTTTTTGGGACACTCTGTAAAATAGAAGAAGTTTTGATAAGTGCAAACCAATAAGAAAATTTAATTACTTAATTAAAAGTTATTCATCAAGGATGAGCCAACGAGAAAAATCGGCGCAGTCTCATAATTTTTGGTAATTAAAGAAGAAAACATCAAAAGTGTGTCTACATATTGGTGTAGTTTATTTTGCACAAAGTGCAACTATATTAAAGAACCAGTCCTACTTTTGGAGACTTGATGCCATCTTATAGAGCACAAAGTTTAGAGCATTTTTTGCTTTTACCGCACTACTTGAAAATCTAGCCGTAAAAAGTTATGAGCGAAACAAAATTGTGAAAATAATTTTCAAACGAGTTTAAACATTGAAACGAAGAGCCTGCATTTGAAATTATTTTTTTGAATTTTCTTAAAAAATTATTAGGTTTATTTTAAAAAGAAAGGCTCGACGATATGAATAAAATGACGCCAAAATTATTGAGTTTTGAAAATGTTTTGGGTTATTGAAACGAGAACGTGTATCAGAGTTTTCGTTTCAATAACCCAAAACATTTTCAAAACTCAATAATTTTGGTGTCATTTTATTCGTCTCGGCGAATTTTGATGAAATCTATGCCGACTTGTTGTAGAGCGCATGAACAACAACCCAAAAAAACCGCATCAAAAAATCTTTTATGGTTGTCGAGCAATCATCGAAAGTATACAGGGTGCTCAAAAAAACTAGAATTTTGCCAATTTTTGGGGGCATTTTTTTAGAAATTTTTTTTCTAAAAACATCATTTCTAGGGATAAAAACGACTGAAAAACACGAATCCGGTGTCCAACAAATTTTTTGACCCCAAAAATAGCAAAAAAACGTGATTTTTCTAAGATGTGGGCTTAAAAAACACGTTTTTTTGCTATTTTAGGGGTGTTTTGGGGTCAAAAAATTTTTTGGACACCGGTTTTTTCAGTTCGTGTTTTTCAGTCATTTTTACTCCTAGAAATGATGTTTTTAGAAAAAAATTTTTCACAAAAAATGCCCCCAAAAATTGGCAAAATTTTAGTTTTTTTGAGCACCCTGTAGTGTTTCCAACCTGCTGTGTCGCCCAGTACACACAACGGCTAAGTCACAGGTAATTTTTTATTTTTAATGAAGTTTGACAGCTTTTTGTACCAATCCTCTGTTCTTATAAATGAAATGGAAAGTGACGAACCTGGGCCATATCAA
Source organism: Acrobeloides obliquus (assembly GCA_034698545.1). Taxonomy (NCBI): domain Eukaryota; kingdom Metazoa; phylum Nematoda; class Chromadorea; order Rhabditida; family Cephalobidae; genus Acrobeloides; species Acrobeloides obliquus. Next base: position 7,275 of record JAQGBS010001624.1, read on the forward strand.
GCAGAAGTGGAAAGTGACGAATCCGGATCATCTCGAACAATGGAACCAATTCAATATGGCTTTATGGACTATGAAGCGCATCTAGACGAAGAAACTTTGCAGGAAGGACCAACTAAACATGATCCAAATAAACCGTGGTGGGATTTTTGATTTCTAATTCTCTATATTTGTTAATTTGCGATCTATCTTCCTGAAGGCTATTAGTTTGCTTAAATGAAGCGAGAAAAGTTTATGCATGACAACTTTCAATTCCAAATCTATTTTAATTGTATCTCATAGAGGCTTTAACTACTCAAAACGTTCTTGCTCTATCTTTTGGTTAGACACATAATTTTATCCTAAAATTCATGCTTTAATGTTGTGTTTAACTTTGGATGATCCTAATTATAATATAAGTATCGAATATTATGACGACATATGCGATGCTCTTTCCACTATTGAACCTTCACTATTAAGTATTCTTTTAAATACCATGCATATCCCTGTTATAATTCTAATTCTTATTACTTTAGTCAGAAAAGAAAATGAAGACGTTCATTGGTGTGTTTTTCATACGGCTATTCTCAATCTCATCTTTGGGATCAGCTGGGAGCTAATAAAAATTTTTGAAGACAACTATTTTATACCATATTTGATGAGTTTTTTCATGAATTTATCGATGATTTCAATATTTCCTCTTGCGTTCACACGATTTTTCTACCTCTATTTCGAAAAATATTATGAGAAACTATTTAGAAAGAAAATTTTTTTGTTTGCATGGATTTTGAGCTATGATTTATTCTTTCTTACTCTCTTTCTTTTTATTTACTATCAAATTGGTGTTCCCTTAATAATGCCTATAGTTGATCTTGCTATGTTAATGTTGACTTTTGGATGTTCGTTTCTAGTTTTCTTAAAAATTTGGCAAATGAGAAGACTAGTAGGACAAAATTCTTCAGCTAATACATTAGAAATGTTGAATAGAGCCGCTTTTATATGCCTTTTTCAAGCTTCTTTGATTTCAATTCACCTATTCGCAATTTTCTATATTCATTTTTATCAATTATATGTGCTTCATGGAAACGTTTTCCACGAAAATTTACATACTTTATATGCAGTCTTTGAAATTCTACAAAATCCTATGTATATTTTCTTTGTTATAATAGATACGCTGATAACGTTGTTTCTTTTAAAATCTTATAGAAAAGCGCTCGAAAAGATTGTGATAATTTTGTGGCAAATCATCAGATGTAAGAAAACATGGACCACAGAAGTTCAAATATTGCAGTGAAAACTATTATGATAACAACTATAGTTTAAAGGACCAGTCCAGTGGGAAAAAAGTTGCCATTTTTTGTTGATATTCGGAAAGTTCATGAAAAATGGGGCATTTTTTATTTTTACGGCATACATCTGAATCGTTTAGTTTTCGAGATAATTACGTTTGAAATGTTCAAAATGTGTACATATTTTCGTTGTAATACGCAAACTTTTTTGAATTTGTAAATCGATTTTTTAGATTTTCATAAAATGAACATTGTAGCTATAATTTTATATAGCTAAATGAGACAAACAAAATGACACAAAATTATCCAATTTGAAAATTGTTTTGGGATTATTGAAACGAAAACATGAATCAGAATTTTCGTTTCAATAACCCAAAATAATTTTCAAATTGGATAATTTTCGTGTCATTTTGTTCGTCTCATTTAGCTATGAAAAATTATAGCTACAATATTCATGTTATGAAAATCTAAAGAAAACATTGACGAGTTATATAAACTTGTTGAAAAAGTTTATAACAAGCCAGAATACTTTTCTCTGAAAAATTATATCATAAAAGTTTCATAATGGCACTAGAATTATTGAATGTAAATGGTATTAAATAGATGCAAAAATCGATTTTGCCACCGAAAAAATTCAAAAAAGTTTTTGTTTTACAGCGAAAACATGTACATAAATTGAAAATTTCAAACGCAATTTTCATGAAAACTACAACGATTCAGACACATGCCGTAAAAACAAAAAATGCTTCATTTTTCATGAACTTTCCAAATATCAACAAAAAGTGGCAACTGGTTTCCCACTGGATTGGTCCTTTAATTGATTGATTGAAAAAATAAGCAAATAAGATTCTTGTGATAAATGATATATTTATAAAATTTTAAATAAATTCAGAATTTTTATTCCAAAAATCAAATCTCAACGGCTTGAATAAAGAATTTTTTTCATAATTTTAACATGTTAACAATACTAAAAATTGCATTTCTAACCCATTTTTTAAAACTTAAAAGACGATTTGTATAAGAATCGACCCTGCCACGAAACAATTTTTGATGAGTCTCTCAGATTTGTTCGGAAACGTCATATACCCTAGGTTTTCAACTATGGAGAATTGATTTCGGTTTCCATATCAATTGGTGTTTTTCAATGTTGCAAATGAATTTTAAACTGTCGATATTTGGTTATAGAAGTCGATTTTTAACGAAATTTTCGACTCTACTAAGGGTTTTCTAGTCGGGTAATCGATTGCGCGCATTTTCCAGGCAAAAATTTTTCTAACCCTGATTCAGGGAATACAAATTTTTGAACCTACAAGAAAGCCTAGATCACAAATACATTTAAAAAAATTTTCATTCTTTTTTAGGGAAGATTTTCGAAAACTGGTTAAATAAATAGAACGAAAAACTATCGATGAATGGAAGAAGAATTTTACTGTATATTGATAATTGCATATCTCACCCAGTCGTCGAATTTTCTTTTCGATTTAAAGTTTTTACGATCAAACACAACGGCTAAGTTGCAGGTAATTTTAGATGAAGTTTGACATTTTTTGTACCAATCCTCTGTTCTTATAGATGAAATGGGAAGTGACAAACCCGGATCATATCAAGCAGAAGTGGAAAGCGACGAACCCGGACCATCTCGAAAAATACAATGCAATCAATTCAATACGGCTTTATGAACTATGAAACGGATCTAGACGAAGAAACTTTGCAAGAAGGACCAACTGAGCATGATCCAACTAAACCTTGGTGGAGCGATTTTGATTTCTAATTCTCTATGCATCACGCTGGATGTTTACCAATCAAGCTCTATGAATGCAGTTCGCCAAATTTGGAATGTTCTACCATCAGAACTATGCTGATCTCTAGCGCTACCGCAATTTAAGAACGTGGTCAAATCATCAATGACTCTTTATGAAGAAGTTCCCAAGAATGAAGTCATTAGGCAGGCCGAGAAACATGTGTGATCCATATTTTCATATTTCGTTAGGACTTGTATTATCTGAGACTTTACTTTACTCTTTGTTACGCTCTATTTTTGTATTTATTTGGTTATAGAAGTCGAGTTTTGAAGAATTTTATTCCGGATCATCTCGAACAATGTATATTAATAAGTGCCCGTCCCATCCAGTTGGCGAATTTTCTAATATCGTTTTAAAGTTTTTACCACCAAACACAACGGCTAAGTTGCAGGTAATTTTTTATGAAGTTTGACAGCTTTTAGTGCCAATCCTTTATTCTTATAGATGAAATGGAAAGTGTCGAATCCGGATCATCTTGAACAATGGAATAATTCAATACGGCTTTATGGATTATGAAACGTATCTATAGTCTTTTTTTCGTCAAAGATTTTTTTCTTCTATAAAATTTTTCCGATTGAATCAGGAATTAAAATAAGAGTTGTTTATTGAAACGAAAAAAATTTAAATTCTTTGAAAGAATTTTTTAATCTTTGAATACGAACTATAAACTATATCAGAATTTTTGAATTTCTCTCAAAGAATTTAAATTTTTTTCGTTTCAATAAACAATTCTTATTTTAATTCCTGATTCAATCGGAAAAATTTTATAAAAGAAAAAAATCTTTGACGAAAAAAAAGACTATAGTCGTTTTGCAAGAAGGACTAACTGAATATGATCTAGAAACTTTGCAAGAAGGACCAACTAAACATGATCTAAATAAACCTGGGTGGAGCGATTTTGATTTCTAATTCTCTATATTTGCTCATTTTCGATCTCATCTTCTTGAAGGCTATTAGTTTGCTTAAATGAAGCGAGAAAAGTTTACGCACGACAAATTTTAATTCCAAATCTATCTCTATTGTATCTCATAGAGGCTTTAACTACTCAAAACGTTCTTGCTCTATCTTTTAGTTAAACACATAACTTTATCCTAAAATTCTTGCTTTAATGTTGTGTTTAACTTTGGATGGTCCTAATTATAATATAAGTATCAAACATTATGTCGACATATGCGATGCTCTTAACACTATTGAACCCTTACTACTTAGTATTCTTTTACATACCATGCATATCCCTATTATAATTCTAATTCTGATCACTTTATTCGGAAAAGAAAACGAAGATGTTCATTGGTGTGTTTTTCATACGGCTATTCTCAATCTCATCTTTGGGATCAGCTGGGAGCTAATGAAAATTTTTAGAGGCAACTTTTTTTTACCCTATTTGATGACTTTTTTCATGGATTTATCGATGATTTCAATATTTCCTCTTGCGTTCACACGATTTTTCTACCTCTATTTTGAAAAACATTTTGAGAAACTATTTAGAAAGAAAATTTTTTTGTTCGCATGGTTTTTGAGCTATGATTTATTCTTTCTTACTCTCATTTTTATTTACTATCAAAATGATGCTCCTTTAATAATGCCTATAGTTGATCTTGTTATGTTAATGTTGACTTTTGGATGTTCATTTCTAGTTTTCTTAAAAATTAGGAAAATGAGAAAACTAGTAGGACAAAATTCTTCAGCTAATACATTAACACATTTGAATAGATCCGCTTTTATATGCCTTTTTCAAGCTTCTTTTATTTCAGTTCATCTATTCGCAATTTTCTATATTCGATTTTATCGATCTTATCTACTTTTTGGAGATGTTTTCCACAAAAATTTACATACTTTATATGCAGTCGTTGTAATTCTACAAAATCCTATGTATATTTTCTTTGTTATAATAGATATGTTTATAACGTTGTTTCTTTTTAAATCGTATAGAAAAGCGCTCGAAAAGATTGTGATAAGTTTATGGCAAATCGTCAGATGGAGAAGAAAATCGACCACGACAGTTCATGTATTGCAATAAAACACTAATATGATAACAACTGTGGCTTAATTGATTGAAAAAATAAGTAAATAGGATTCTTGTGATAAATGATATACAGGGTGTATCGAAAAAAACCGGAATTTGGGCGATTTTTGCATGTTTTTTCGAATTTTTTGACCAAAAATGACCTTATTAGCCTAATTTTATGCGAGGAATCGACTGCCCGATGCTTGAAAATGTTTTTCTGATTCAGGGAAATTAGTACATGTTCGATTTTCGCTTTAATATACACTCTTATTTCCTTGAATCAGGATCAAGGAAGCATTTTCAAGATTCGGTAATGCGTGCAATCGATTTCCCGCATGAAATTATCCCCAGAACAATGATTTTGAGGGAGAAATTCAAAATTTTTTTATTTTCGCTTCAATACACACATCTATTTCCCTATCAGGGTTAGGGAAGCGTGACTTTTCATTTTTTATAATTTAATAAAGTTCATCAAAGGCATTCATGTAAAAGCATTTCTAACAAGAGAAAAAAGAAAGCTCCTAATTGAGGAAATCCAAGAAGATAGAAGATTTTACAGGGAATTCCTAAATCTCATATGTTCAAGATAATTCAAAAGTCCTTCATTTAAGAAAATTCAAAAAATTTTCAAGGAATTCTAAACTCTCATAGGCGCAAAACATCTTAAAGGACCAGTCCTACTTTTGATGAGTTGATGCCAAGTGATAGCACAAAATTTTGAGCATTATTTGCTTTTAAGGCACTACTTGACAATTTAACGGCTACAAGTTATGAGCGAAACAAAATTGTGAAAAAAATTTTCAAATTTTCCTGTACTCAGGCACCAATCAGATTGTTTATTAAAACGATTGAATAAAACATTATAAAATTTAAAATCCTTGAACATTTGGGAAGAAAATAAATACAGCATTTTTTATATCTCGCCGAGACGAATCAAATGACACAAAAATTATTGAATTTGAACAATGTTTTGGGTTATTAAAACGAAAACATGAAATCAGGGTTTTTGTTTCAATAACACAAAACATTGTCCTTCTATGTCCCGAACCTAAAAAGAAGAATCCATTCGGTTTGAACCCATGAACACAGAGGCCCAATTCCTAGCTTGAACCGTACGGTTAACCGTGAACCGTAACCGTGAACCGATCGGTTGACCGTACGGTTCAAGCTAGGAATTGGGCCAGAGTCTATTTTTGGTTCTGGGCTCGGAACTCACCTCGGAATTTTGTGTGCTGCAATTGTCATGCTTGCAAAGTTCATTGTTACAATGTGATGAATTATAAGAGTCGAAAGAAACCCATCTAGTGGGCACGTATTATGAGCCTTTTCCCCACCTCATACTGGCAGTATTTGGATTTTATAGCAAGATAGACAAGCAAAATTGATTTTTCTAGTAGACACGTTGTCTTTGTATAGATACCAACCATCACATTTTGAAGTACCAAATAGAGCATAAGCTGCATTCAATCATGTCGGGCAACTTGAAACTTGTACTATGTGTTCCTAACTCAGGGCCTCCATTAATTGGGGGCGGGGGAGGGTAAACCACCAAAAAGTTGATTACGTAATATCTGGATGAACCCTAACTTGTATTTTTAATCTTAGAAAAATGTGTATTTTTAAAACAAATTTTTTCAGAGAATCTAAATACGATACTAAAAATTCGATGCTGCCCAATTAAAAAACATTATAAACTAGTATCATTAAAGGGGCTAAATTTTGCAGCAGCACTTTCGAAAAAAAGTTTTTTTGAATTTTTGCAAAAATGACTTTTCTAGGGGTAATTTTATGCGAAAAATCGATTGCGCGCATTCCCAAAGCTTGACCCCGATTCAGGGAAATAAGAGTGTGTATTGAAGCGAAAATATGAAAATTTTAGGTTTTTCTTCTAAAATCACCGTTCTATGGATAATTTTATGCGAAAAATCGATTGCGCGCATTTCCAAAGCTTGAAAATGCTTCCTTGACCCTGATTCAGGGATTTTTCGCATAAAATTACCCCTAGAAAAATCATTTTTTGCAATTTTTTTGGAAGTGTAGCTGCAAAGTTTACCCCCCTTTAAAACGATCATTTTTATAAAATCTGCTTCAAAAATTCTTTGTTACTCGTCGAAACCACACCATGATGATGCTCAAAATCCTAAAACAAAAGATTACATCATCCAAACCTTTCTTACCATAAATCTCGTTAACAACTTGGCCACCGCCTCTTTCGAAAATGTCTGCGTATACAATCTATACATCACCGTATTCGTTAACTTGTCAACCTTCGGCCTCTTTTCTACCTCCTTCAAACAAGTCTTCAAAAATTCACACAATGATAATGAATAATTTTCTTTTATGTGTGTGTTCACGACGTCTTCAAAATTTGTTTTTATGATAAATTCCGGGATGAATTTCGAATTTGGAGAGTGTATGGAGTGAAAATTGGTGAAAGGAAGATGACCGAGGGAGGCTTCAAGTAAAGAGATGCCTAGGCTCCATACACTAACGTGTTCTTCGGAATTTTCATTGAAGTTGAGAAAAAATTCAGGTGGCCAATAAATCCATGTGCTTAGAGGAGCATCATGGAGCCGAGAGCCAGCGAAATCACATAGCTTTATGGTTCCTCTAAAAATAATTGGTCAGGAAACAGGATTACCTAAAAAGGTGGGTAGTTCTCTCCCTCCTCGCCCTTGTTGTTTTGAGCTGCCCCCTATCGCTTACGCTTGATTTCAGTGAAAAATTTGTGTAGCAGACCTTGCGGTTCCCAAGTTGACTAACACTTACCTCCGATTCACCAAAATCGTTGTCGGCTTCACATCAAACCGAACAATCCCATGA
>JAQGBS010001625.1:0-15167 GCA_034698545.1 Acrobeloides obliquus
TTTGTTCGTCTCATTTAGCTATAAAAAATTGCTACAATGTTCATTTTATGAAAATTTAAAAAATTGATGCAAAAATTAATTTTTCCGCAAAAAAATTCAAAAAAGTTTTTGTATTACAACGAAGAGCTTGTAACGAATTCAAAATTTCAAACCCAATTATCTCGAAAACTACGACGATTCAGAACATGCCGTAAAAACAAAAAACGCTCCATTTTTCATGATCTTTCCGAATACATAGTTTTTCATATGATTGTAACTGACTGGACTGGTCCTTTAAAGGGGGTCCAGTTTGAGACCACTTCTTGAAAAAAATTTTGTTCTAAAAAGATCATTTTTAGGAGTAAAATCATGCGAGAAATCGATTGCGCGCATCGCCGAAGCGCGAAAACGTCATCCTGACCCTGACTCAGGAAGGGGATCGGTGTTTTGAAGCGAAAATCAAACATTTTCGGATTTTTAATAGAAAACCGTCGATTCTTAGATTTTTCTAGGTGGGGAATCGATTGAGCGCACTCTCGAACCGTGAAGACGCTTCTTTGACATAAATAAATTGATTTTCGCTTCAAAACACCAATCTCTTCCCTGAATCAGGGTCAAGGAAGCGTCTTCACGGTTCGGGAGTGCGCGCAATCGATTCCCCACGTAGAAAACCTAAGAATCGACGGTTTTTTCATAAAAATCTGAAAATGTTTGATTTTCGCTTCAAAACACCGATCTCCTCCCTGAATCAGGGTCAATGACGTTTTCGCGCTTCGGCGATGCGCGCAATCGATTTCTTGCATGATTTTACTCCTAAAAATGATCTTTTTAGAAAAAATTTGTTTTCGAGAAGTGGTCGCAAACTGGGCCATTCATCCTCTATGTCCTTTAAGCCTTATGCCTTATTGTCATAACCAAAGAAATATTCAATAGCCTAACTAATGGATCATTGATTTATTCACTGCACCAATTTTGCAGCGCACTATTCGCCTCGCCACATGATTTTGGTCCTAAGATAGGGAAAAGTGCACGAGGAGAGAAAAATAAAAAAACGTGGCATTCATCCTCTATGCTCTTCGAATTGGACGCCACTGCTCAATTCTATTGGTGCAATGGTGCGGTTCACACTCTAGACGGCTGGTGTGTATTAATCCATTCGTTCGTTGTTCATTGTATATTATGGGCCAACTCATGACCTGGCCTTCCATGGAGAACAGAAGAAATAGCGAGGTTGAAACTGTTGCTGAAAATGGTAATTTTTACAAATTTTAAAATTTATGTTTTTGCCCTAAATTTTTAGAGAAAATTTTAAAAATTATAATCTCCCTCATTATGATTTTTCATCAAAATGGCCTAAAATTTCTAAATTTTTCAACATAAATTGCTATTTTTTCACCAAAATTTTTTATTCTATGAGCATTTTCAGCTTAAACAAAAAGTTTGCACAAATATTTTTTGTCTGCGGAGCTAGTTTAAAAAAATTTTAACTCAATAATTTCATCAAATTTTTGTCTGGCGACCTTTTTTGATCGCTGCGTTTTCTGCGGGCATCAAAAAATTTCCTATTTACCTAACTCCGAAATTGATAGATACTCTCTTGAGAACCCCCTCATGTGTTTTTGGCCAAAAATGGCTATTTTTGCCAAAGAAAAATTGCATTTTTGGCTAAAAAATTATTATTTTTGCCCCAAAAATTGTAATTCTTTTTCAAAAAATACCCTTTTTATTCATTTTTGCCAAAATTACGATTTTTTGTGAAAAAAAGTCAGCTGTTTTGCTTAGTCATAGCTTGTTTTACTTAGTCATAATTTAGCAAACATGAGAATGGAAAAGCTTGTGAAGCTCCTTTCTCTTCAAAATCTTAATCTTCTTATAAAATTTTTTGTATCCCTTAAAAAAATTTTCTGCAGCTTTTGTTTCAACCCACACAATTTTCTCATACGCTTTACACTTTTTAAAATATCGAAATATTTTTCATGGACCACCAAAATTCCCCATAAATCTTTATAACATGCCTATAAAAAAATTATGACTCTCAAAAATTTGAGTGCTTTATGACCCTCCTTAAATTTATTTTTAAACTTAATTTAAAAAAATAAATTCTCCTATAAGTTTGGCGTAAATCTGACGAATTTTTTGTTTGCTTTGATGAAATTTTTATATACTGATAATCAAAGCTACCTAAAAAGTAGTATTTTTTCAGTAGCTTTAATTAAGATCTAAGATCATTTTTTTCTTCTTTGTCAATATATTTAACAAGGAGCGGCCGAGAATTAATTGTCTGATTTTTTATTTATCTACTTATTATCATTTGTGACCCGGAGAGCAGACGAAATGGTCGTCTTAAATGGTGAGCATGGACTTTAAGCTTATTAAAGGGGGGTCTCATTTACCTTGGGGACTCCACTTAAGGGCCACTTCTCAAATCTCAGGTTTTTCCTGGTCATTTTCTACGAGCGACCACAGTTTCTCGCGCCATTTTTTGTGGCGAGTCCGAATTCCGCAAAAACAATATAAGTTTGTCCTCAATAAACCATAAAAAATTGAAAAAATAACTTATAAAATAAATGCAAGAACCGATCATTTTTGTTGTTTAAAGACAAAATGTTGTTTTTTCAATTGTTCTATGGTTTCTTGAGGACAAACTTATATTGTTTTTGCGAAATTCGGACTCGCAACAAAAAATGGCGTCAGAAACTGTGGTCACTAGTAGAAAATGATCAGAAAAAACCTAAATTTGAGAAGGCCCTTAATCATAGTTAAATAGGAGGTCGTAATTACTAGGAGACAAAAGTTTCAGACAATTTTCACAATACATTTTACAACAACGTTATAATATTTTTATCTTAATCTAAGTGCGTATATTATGTACAACAAATAAGCACCGTTCAAATTATCTGAAACTTTTGCCCCCCCCCTAGTACGACTCCCGGCGCCGCGAGGGCCCCGAAAAATAGGGGGGGGGGCGCCGAAAAGGCAAAAATTTCCTTTAGACCCCCGCTCGAGGAGGTTTACGACCCCTCTCCTATTCAACTATGCCCTTAAGTGGAGTCCACGAGGTAAATGAGACCCCCCTCCTTAAAAAATTTATGTCAGAAAATTTGGGCCTAGCTTTTTGGTTTCGTAATGTTTTGATAAAAATAGAGGCTTTTTGCAGATTTTTAATGTTTTAAACGTAACAAAGCCAGATCCACTGATAGGAGAAGGGTGGTACTATAGTTGATTTTAAAAATGTGCATTTTGTAAGAAATTTTTTTCAGCTACGAGGCACTATTGAAGTTTGTTTTTGTAAAAAATGTAATTTTTGGAGAAAAATTGCTTTATTTTTAGTAAGTTTATGCGGGGAATCGATTGCGCGCATTTCCGAACCCTGAAAATGTTTCACTGGCCCCAATTCAGGGAAAAATTGGGTTTTTGAACATGTGAAAAATGACAATTTTGACTTCAAAAACCAAATTTTTCCCTGGATCAGGAAAGAAGCGTTTTTTCACTTCTGGAATGCGCTTAATCGATTCTCCGCATAAAATTACTATTGGGGTTCATTTTAAAACTAATAAATTTCTGCGACCAAAAAAATCTACTGTTCACCCTGTATAATATACTTATGAAATACTAAAATAGCCAGTTTAAAACATAAAAATGAAGTTTTTCAAAAATCTGATAATCTGAATAGCGATAAAACATTTCTTTGAAATGAAACAATTTGGGTATTAAATTTTTGTGCTTAACATTTTTCCTTTTATACGTTTTTACGAAGTTAGTATTTTTCTTCAAAAATTATTTGGCGAAAAAACAAATCTGGTATTAAAAAAAATCAACATTTGCTAATATTAATTTTTGTCACGGACTAGATTATATTGAGCATTTGATTTTGTTCAATTAGTAAATTCTATCTTCATTTGAAAGTTAAAACACAGATACCTTGTGATTTTTCAAGTATGCTTGTAAGCCTATTATTTCGTTTCAGTTTTGTGATAAAAACCACAAGGTCCCAAACTATTACTTAAGGTCTGAAAAACCGATCTTTTTTTTACTTTTTTGTTATATTTTGTGTGATAGACTACAATTTCTTTGAAATGGTTTCATGGGAAAAGATATTAAATTTTTATGGTTTGTTATAAAAAATATTTATAACTTTTAATTCTGTTGACCTTTTAAGAATAAATGATAATTTTATTAAAAAACTTTTTCTATCCTGGCGTGATCGAACCCTCGACTATTTTTGAGTTTAAAGTGAGACGCTATCCACTGCACCATACGAACTGATTTTTTCTATCTTGATGGGAAATGCCGTGTATCTACTCCGAACCTCGGCACAGCACGAAAATTATGGGACACCTGATAAATACAGGGTACCCCCAATAAATGGATAGATGATTTTTTGAAATTTTTTATAAATTTGGCTAAAGTAAAAAATTAAAATGAACAAGATTTTTAAATAATAAAATTTAACATTTTTAGGAGAGGTTATGGTAAGCCCTCCTCCAGTGAATGAAGTTATAAGGCACAATTATGAATTTCCTAAGGTAAATTTTTAATTTTATAGAGTGGGCCAAAAAAGTGGATTTTTGTAATTTTTTGGTGCCCGAAAATTTATAAATTTTTGGGCACTAAGGATAATTTTATGTTTCTAGAGGTAATTTTATATGGGAATCGATTACACGCATTCCCGAATTCTGAAAATGCTTTCCTGGGCCTAATTCAGAGAAAAAAATTGTATTTTTGGAGTTGCGAAAAACGACGAATTTTGCTTCAAAAACCCAATTTTTTCTGAATTAGGGCCAGGGAAGCATTTTCAGGGTTCGAGAATGCGCGAAATTGGTTCCCCGCATAAAATTGCCCTTAGAGGGGTCATTTTTAGAACAATACATTTTTGGGTCCTGAAAAATCACAAAAATCTATTGTTTTGCACTTAGAAATTTGATTTTTTGGATAAACTATTGCATTATTCGCTTTAAAATTTTTATTTTTGAATTCTAATGATTATTTTGCTGCTTTTTGAGAGTATCCTTGTTCTTCTTTCTATTAATCTTTTTTTCACTGATAAATGAAAACAAAAAAATGTCCCGAGAAAAATTTTAAGAATGTTAATTTTTTATAGATAGAACTTCACTTGCATTTGGACGGTTCAATCCGGCATTCTACACTTCTAGAGCTTTCACAGTAAGAACATTTATAAAAAAATCGTGAAGAGTGGATTTGTAATTTTTGGGGCCCGAAAATTTATTTTTTTCTATAGGTAGGGTTGCCAGATTACAACCTTAAGTTTGCAAATTGTAACCTCAGCTAGGTTTTGCAATCTCGGCAACCCCAACTGAATAATTGAACCTCTAATTTTTCATATAATAGTTAGAAGCGTACGCACTGTAGAAATCGATTTTTGGCTAAAAAATCGAATTTTGACCATAAATTGAATTTTGGTTTGATAAAAATCGTATCGGACAAAAAAATTTTTTTGCAACCTTTGTAAAAAAAGCATCTGGCATTGCTACCTATGGGTTATTTTGTTAAAAATTTAAAATAAGAAAAAAATCGAGCAAAAATTGCAAAATATATTTTTTTTATGGGGCCACCCTGTAGTCAGGCCAAAAATAATGGCCATTATTTTTTGTCAAAAGAAAGGCCAAAAAATACTCATACGATTTACCCTCCTCCTCCCTAGTTAGATCCTTAGACGAAAAATATTTGTGAAAACTTTTTGTTTTTAAGCTGAAAAAGTTCATAGAATAAAAAATTGTAGTGAAAAAATAGCAAATTTTGTAGTTTGACTATTATTTTTTTATCGAAAGAAAGGTAAAAAAATATTCATACGTGTTAGCCTTCTCTTCGCTAGTTTTTGCTACCATACAAGGTAATATCAATCTAAAAATTTTATGCGTGCGGAGATTACGACTACAAAAGAACCGGCATTTTTTTCGAAAAACTCCCTCCCCCTCATCACATCCAAAATCTGGACTAAAGTTACGGGGGTATTGTACAGTGTTACTTCATAACGCTATTAAACTCTCATTTTTCCGTTTTAGGCATTTGTGCGTATATATGATTTTTTAGAGAAAAACATATTGCCCTTGGTGATGCTAAAACAGTTGAAGATGTCAAGAGTTTATTAGTTTCTCATGAACCTGCCAACTTAGCCAAAGTTCTAGCCGCATTTGATCTATTCTTGCCTTGTGTAGTGTAAGTTTATAAAAAATTCCAATCTCAGGGCATTTCCCACCAGGATATAAAAAATAGATCAACCAATGTGAGGTGGCAAGCATCTCATTTAAAGAAATTATAATCTATCCCCCCCCCCATTCAGCGTGCGCATCACGTATTTGTCTCAAGAATTTTTAGGGAATCAGTTTGCCCATGTTTTTAATGGGCGGAAAAGAATTTCATTTTTGTCACGTATCCAATGGTTATGATATTCTCCCCGGGATTTATTCGCATTCTTTTTAGTGCTAGCAGTTCGTGACGCTTGCTACTTCACCATCGTTGATGAATTTTTCCACTTTGCGAAAAACGCCCTATATTTTTAAATTTTAGAGGTGACAAAGATGCAATTGAGCGCATAGCCTATGAAAAGTGCCAGGATCAAGCAGAAAATGGTGTCATATATTTTGAAGCTAGATATAGCCCTCACTTATTGTGCAATACTACCTCACATTATGTTTGGCATATGGATACTATATATAAGGAAAAGGGACCGGTATGTGTTTTATTCTTGTAAATAAGGGCGGTCTCATGTGGGACTACTTCCCATTCCGATAGAAAACCGGGAAAAATCATAAGAGCCTTCTTATATTTTGGTCAGCTGAAGGCCGGCCAAAATTAATATACGAGTACCATTATGATTTTTTAATTTTTGAAAATGTTTTATCGAAAATATCAAATTTGTCACAAAAATTTAACCATTTTTTAACATTTTTATCAATTTTTTCTTTAAAAAATTCAATTTTTTCAATAACAAATTTTTTTAGGGGTCCTCTCACACCCTTGGGCTCTAGAACCTTTACTGTTTGTAATCATAAAGATGAAATTTTTAGCTAACTCCAGAGGGTGTCATTGAAGCAATTAAAAGAGGTTTTGATCGAGGAGAAAAAGATTTTGGTGTAAAAGCTAGGTCGATATTATGTTGTATTCGAGGTTTTGAAGTATGGAATAATGAGGTCATTGAGCTTGGTAATAAAAAGTTTATATTTTTAAAAATATTTAAAAAAATATTTTTAGCCACTGATCTGAAACATTTGGGTATTGTAGGAATTGATGTAGCAGGTAGTGCGCATGGTGCCGATGAACAATATGATGCAGGCACAATTCATGTTTTTAAAGTAATTAACATTTGCTTTTTAACGACAAAATTTCATTTTTTTTAACAAAAATGATGTTTTTCCCAAGCTTCCAAACCCAACCCTACTTTTCGGGACACGATTTATGAAAATTCTGCCCAAGCAAGTAGCTTGGGCAGAATTTTTACAGACCTACTCAGTGGCATAAGAGGAATCCGATAGGGTCCTGGACCTATTGGGTCCCGGATTCATGGATCCGTATCCCGAAAAGTAGGGCTGGGTTTGGAAGCTTGGGAAAAACATCATTTTTGTTAAGAAAAAAATGAAATTTTGTCGTTAAAAAGCAAAATTTCATAAAAAGTGTATCTTTCTTAAGAAGGGTTTGGGGGGGGGGAAGCTTCCCCTTTCTTTGCGCATCTGTTTCGGACCCATTTTCGGAGTCTGGGGATAGCATGGGTACATTCCCATTTGTCTCCCTCGTCACGGGGGGGGGGACAACATCCTATTTTCGTATACATATGAGAATGAAAGGAGGATGAATATGTCCTACATCCCACCAACTTTCCAAATTGGCAACCTTTTTTATTATTCAAAAAATTATAAATTTTTAGGAAGCCTATGACCGCAATATTCATCGTACAGTTCATGCCGGGGAATCTGGAGGTCCTAAAGAAGTTGCTAATGTAATCGTTTTTCTTCAACTTGTATTTTTATAAACTTAAAAATTTAAGGCCGTTGATATTATGCATGCTGAGCGTGTTGGCCATGGATATAGAATGATGAGAGATGAAAATGTTTATGAAAAATATGGCAAAACTGAGCGAATCCATTTTGAAGCCTGCCCATATTCTTCGATTATGACCGGTTCTGTGGGATTAGATTGGGCTCAACATCCCATTGCAAGGTAAGGAAACCCACCAACGCCTCCTCTTATGCTATTTGCTGTTTCCTAGTGTTCCTTCAGCCGTCCAACCGGGGCACTTTTGTGATCCATATAGTCAAAACAACATTTTTTAAATAAAATTTTTAGGTGGGCCAAAGATGAAATTAATTTTTCCATATCTACTGATGATCCAACTTGCTTTGATAATTGTATTCTTTCTGAATTACGTATCGCACAACATGAAATCGGTTTGAATGTCCATCAATTGTGGCAATGTGTAAGTTGTTTGAAAGGCACGGTTTCAGAAAAAACCCGCGGGGTCCAGCGGCACGCTGTGGGCCTTTAAGAATCGCTGCGAATATCGGCTCGCTTGGGATATACAACTCAATATTTTTCAATCAATTAAAAAAAGATTTTAGCAATTGAACGCGGCCAAATCTTGTTTCTTACCAGAAGATGAAAAGAAGGAATTGATTGATAAGATTTTGAAAGCGGAACCTCTTAAAAATTAAATTTTTTGGCTATTTTCATTTACTTATTTTACTATTATTTTTATCTATATAATTGAAATAAATAAAATTGAAAATTAAACAATTTTATTCTTGATTTCCTAGAGTTTTGTAGCTTGTCTAGATTTTCTAGACTTTCTATAGATGTTCTAGACTTTTTCGATTCTTTTAGATTTCCTCGATTTCTAGATTTTCACTAGATTCTATAGTTTAAATATTTTTATAGAACCTTAATTACTTTATAGAAAAAGGGCAAGAAAAAGTAATCAATATTTTTTGCTATAAATTAAAAATTCTTTGTTTTTTTTTCATTTTTTCGAGCACACACTTATCATGAAAAAAGTAGCATCATGTTATGGCGTCCTTGTTCCTGTTTTGATAATGTAATCTTTTCTTGCATAGTCTTTATTGCCAATAATTTCCCTCTATTTTTAACCGGTTTAGTTTTTTCACGAATTTTAACCGCGATCATTGGGACGATCTCTAAAATTTAGATTGAATTTTAAACCAAAAGGACGTTTTTATGTGGGTGCTTGTTTAGCGCTACATTGCGACCATTATTTCGTGACAATTTTCTTTGTGTTATGCTTTCGTATATTTGTAATCAATAATTCACTTCCTACACGAAATGTTTCATTTGTCTATAGAATTGCCGTTTTGTGCCATTTAGTTAGCTGACCAAAAATTGATATTTCCAGTATGTCTTCATTTGTAAAAATAACTAAATAAAATTTTCTTTTTAGCTAATAAATGCGATGTCTATAAAACTAGAAGATAATAATTATGAATTAGACGAAAGTAATTTGGGGAATCTTTTGCCCACTACGTCATCGGATTATTTTATTCAACCAAAATTTTGTCTAATTTGTAATGATGAGACGCAATATTGTCATTATGGTAGGGTTAAAAAATCTAGATGAAGCCCAGAAAAACTAGAAAATATAGAAAATTTTTAAAAAAGTCTAGAGAATCTAGAGAAAATCTAGTAAGCCATTTGATAATCTAGAAAATCTAGAGAGAATCTAGAAAAATTATAGAAAATTTATTTTTTTTAAATCTTGAAAAAAATTAATAAAATATCGAAAAATCTAGAAAATTTAGGAAAAAATTCAGCAAAAAATCTAAGGAAAATCTAATAAAATTACGAAAATCTAATAAATTCTAGGAGAATTTAGGAAACTGAGAAAATCAAACAAAATCTCAAAAATTTATACGAATCTAGAAATCTTAAAAATGTATAAAGTCTAGAAAAAAAGGCTCTAGGAACTTCCGCAACAAAATTTTCACAACGAAAAAGCGAAACTTGCAAAAGGTCGATTTTCCCGTGAAAATCATTGTGGAAGTTCCGCATGTCGTGTTGAACCCCGTTGTGGAAGTTCTTAAAGCCGAAAAAAATTCAGAAAATCGCGGAATTCTAGAAAAACTTAGGGCAGCCACTAATTTGTTCGGAAATTTTTGACTTCACTAATTTATCACTAATAACATCACTAATTCCGTTCGGACACATCACTAATAGGCGTTCGGACGCGTTTAAACGCGTTCAGAAACGTTCTGACACGTTCGGAAACGTTCAGACGCGTTATGAAATGTTCGGACGAGCGCCCGAATGCATCCGAACGTTTCTGAACGCGTCCGAACGCAATTAGTGAAATTATTAGCATAGATTAACAGTGCCGGGCACATGTGCCCGCACGTCACATATTCGAATGTGTGTCCATGGACATATATACCAAGATGTGCCATGGGCACATGAGACGTGACGTAACGTGCAGTAAAAATTCTGCCCAAGCTGTGCCGGGCACATGTTCCATTTGTCGGGCACAATATTTTAACCTCTGCACGTTACGTCACGTCTCATGTGCCCGTGACACATCTTGGCATATATGTCCATGGACACACATTCGAATATGTGACGTGCGGGCACATGTTCCCGAACACGTGCGGGCACATGTGCCCGGCACTGTTAACCTATGGTTATTAGTGAACTAAAGTCCATTCGGGAGCCGTCCGAACGTATTAGTGGCGGCCCTTAGTAAAAACCAAATAAATTTAAAAAATCAGAAAATTTATAAGGTAAAAAATCTTAAAAATGTATTTTCTAGACTCTGATTAGTATTTTTCAGATATACCCAGTTGCAATGGATGTAAAACGTTTTTCAGACGTAGTATAGTTGAGAAAAGGGACTATGCATGTAGAAGAGGCGGAAAATGTGATATTGCTATTGGTAACATCCAACTTTTCTCCAAAATAAACAAAAAATTTTAGGAATGCGCTGTAGAGCTTGTCGTTTTAACAAATGTATCCTTATGGGTATGAATCCAGCTGCCATAAACTTCCCAGATAATATAGACATTGGAAAAGTTATACAAGCTATCCAAGTCAGAAAAAGAGTTTTATTGCAAGAAGATAACTCATCTCCAATCGAATATAAAGTAATTTTTTAAGGCAAGGAAAGTCAAATTTACTGCTTTAGGTAAAACCCGTATTTATTGAAACTTGCAACAGGGAAATCGACTTTTTGCTATACCTCGAGTTTAAAACAAAACGATTAAGAGAATCTTCTTTTAACCCAACTAGGTCATTTGTATCGATCGAAGATCTTATAATAAAACCATGTGAATTAAGAAATGCTGATAAATATGATGTAAATTTAGTTTTTTCTAATTTAAAAATTTAGCAAAAATAAACTCGAAATCTAGATATCGAAAATTCAAACTTTTTTTTATCCGGCCGTATTTGATCTATCTTCCCTCATACACTTTTTTAATTCTTTCACCATTCCCTCTTTCTCTCTTCCTCTCTTCTTCCCCCCCCCCCTCTCCACTTTTTCCCTTTCACCCTCCCTTTCTCCCCCTTCCTCTGTCACATTTTAGATTTTTCTCGATTTTCTAATTTTTTCTATGGTTTATCTAGATTTTGCCTAGATTTTATCTATATTTTTTCTTTTATTTTGTTTAAATAGTATCTAGATTTTTTCTATTTTTCGATATTACCCTAGATTTTCTACAAGTTTTCTAGAGATTTTCTAAATTTTCAAGATTATCCTAGAAATCGGCTATATTCAAAATTTCTTTCTATATAGTTTTTTTTGTAAACTCCAAATTTTTTAGAAACCTTCTGAATGGCCTTTAAATATTAACTTCATTTTCGACAAAATAAAACATAGCCCTCCTCCTGATTCACCGTATTTTGAAGAATTTAAACCTTCGAGAAGACATTGGCTTGTGACAGATTTTGTCTTAGCCATCGAAGTTGCCAAAGCACTACCCGTTTATGAACAGATTGAAACTAAGGACAGGGTAAATATGACCTCTATATTATAAGCTATAAAAATTTTAGTTGCTGCTTTTGGAATTCGTTGGAATTATTAATGCGATTCTGTTACAAACTTATTATTCTTATGAGCAAAATAGTGATACCATAAAAGTACCAGATGGATTTATGCCTATAAAGTTTGGCCCAAAAGATAGACCGTGAGTTTTTTTATTATTTCGTCCAGAAAATCTTGAAAAACCCTAAAAAATCTAAACCTTATCTAGAAATCTAGACAAAATATAATAAACTCTCTAGAAGATCTAAACAAAATCTAGAAAATTCTCGATAAAATCTAGACAAAAATCTAGGGTAAATCTATAATTTCTAGAAAAAATTTTATGCTGTAATTTTTTTACTTTAAAAATTTAGGAAAAATAAACTCGAAATCGAGATATTTTGTCGGAGTGTCGAAACTCTAAGAAGAGTCGGGATCAATAGAACCGAATACGTCCTCCTACAAGCTATAATTTATTGTTATTTCGCGATCGACGGGTTATCCGATCAAGCGAGATCAATATTACAAAAAGAACAAGAAAAATATACCCTCACGTTGTTGCGATATATGCAAAATCAATATGGAATTTCAGCGGGCTCAAAGAAATTTTCGGAGGTTATTCCTCTTGTAGAAACTTTTACCTATTTTGTAACTAGACACAAGCAATTTCATATTTTTATGCAATTGGAAGCGAAAAAACGCCACGCATGTAAAGAGATGCCACATGCTTTGGATAGAATTTTGTTGAGATAGTGATTGTATTTATAAAGTGTAATATTTATTATAAATAAGTTATAAATTGTTTTTATATAAAAAAGTAAAATAACGAATAAATGAGCAGTCCATGTCGAATAAGGGCAATAAGAACGAATGCGCCGCACAGTTTTTAAAGAATTGACCGCACGGATTTTCCGCACAAGGATCTTTTGCACATTTTAAATTTTTTCTCACATTTTTTAAAGGGAGCGTAACATTTGGAAGCATTTTCACGCTTCGGGAATGCGCGCAATCGATTTTTCGCCTAGAAATTACCCTAAAAAATCGGTTTTTAGAAGAAAATCGGAAAAAATTTTCACGTTAAAACGCAGTTCTACCCTGATTTTCAGGGTCAATTTTAATTTTTCATGCCCCGAAAATGCGCGCAATCGATTTTTCACATAGAAATTACCCTAAAAAGTCGGTTTTTAGAAGAAAATCGGAAAATTTTTTCTCGATTTTTCGAGATTAGGCAATAATCTCGAAAAATCGAACGCTCCCTTTAAAGAATTTTTGCCAATCGTTTCAATAAACACAATTTTATTGAAATTCAGGCAACTTTTATTAATGCAAATAATGTGCGGAAGATCCGTGCGGAAGTTTTTTTGTGCTGTGCATTTGTTCCTATTGCCGGGATTTGGTTTACGAAAATAGACCACCGGAAGACGTCTAAAAAGAACCTAAAATTCAAGAAAATGGGGATCAGGGAAGCGTTTTCACGCTCCGGTAATGCGCGCAGCCAATTCTCCGCATAAAATTACCCCTAGGCAAAATTTTTTATCCGTTTTTGGCATACATGAATTGGTCCCAAAGGTTACTGTCGACCAAAAAAAACGTCGACAGGCGAAAAATTATTTAATCCTGTGATTTTAGAAAAAAACGAATTCGTAGTCGAAATACGAATTCCTTTTCGATTTATGAACTCGTATACGAATTTTCGCAAGGAATTCAGTCTGGGCGGCTTCCTAAATACGAATTGGTCCATTAATTTTTTCCTCGATACGACGAATTAGAGGGGGGTACAGTACCCCCTCCCCCTTGCCCATGTATGTTTACAATTATATCAACATAACGGAATCCAATTTTTTTTGTAGACTTTTTCAAATGTGTCAAAGAATCGAACCATTTGATGGTTATTGAAGTTTGCGATGCGTAAAAAATTTTTAGGGATAAGTTCAGAAATTTATTTTTTTGTTTTGGTATTATTAGTAATATTTTCTTATATAAAAGTTAATTTTTTTTGATTGTGTATTTCCCATTTTTTAAACATGTTTTCGAAATTCATAACTTTAATGTGTGAAAGTACAACCTTTTTTACGCCCTCTTGAGTTTTACTTGTCTTTCCCACTAATCAAACAAAGTTCGAACAATGGTGCTGTTTCATTTATACGATTTTCTTTTAACGCAAAATTTTTATAAAAGTTGATAAGTATAAATTATATATCATTTTCGTAAACTTTTATCTTTTTTGAAAAATTTAAAAAGAAATCTTAAAAAATTATATTTTACGAAACTCGATTTTGTTAATAAAAAAATGTTTTAAGTAAAAAATTTTTATCATTGATTTTTGATTTTCTTTGATTATTCTTGTAGGTCGTCTTTATGTTTGTACAATGAGTAGCGATTTTATGACTTTTAGTAAATAAATAAAAAAGAAATGGTGTTTTGCCAGATGGTGTTTCATTGGGAAAATGAGTAAACTTTATTCCTATGAGTCTTCAATTTTTCTTACGTTTATTCCTAAAGGATCGATTTTTTCTTAATATCTTTATATGGATTTTATTTTTTTTATCAATGGCAAGAGGGAATCACAAAAACTGTAAATTTTAGATTTTTAACTTTTGTATGAAATAGTTAGGAAATCATGCATAATAAACAATTTCACACAGGCCCTCAGGGCTGCGCAGGCGATTAGTTACCTCAAAGCACATCATGCGCCGCCCTCTCAGAAGTTTGAAAAATACTAAAAAATCTAAGGAGTCAAACAATATTTTTTAAAGATGCACTCTCCCTTTGAAATCCAGATCCTACGGGCGCTGCGTAACGTTTATCAGAATTTGAATTTTTTTCGGATAAAAACAAGTGTAAGCCTTGATGCTTACGATTGTCTTGGTAAACTGAGGATAACGATGGACTCGGACTATTAAGTTTTCAAATCCTTAAAACAACATTATTTATTCATAAAAAGGGACACATCGAGCTTCTATTACAATTTCCAACAACACTGACTAAAAAGGGCCACAAAAGGGTGGTTCGAAACGTTGGCCAAACATAACGGAAAAAGTTCATTTACGCTTGGACGAACTTTTGAAAGTTTTCCACACAAGAATGGTTAAAAAAACTTTTAATTTTCCGCAACTTACAGGGTGATTCACATGAATCCATACACTCGAATATTCTATTTTTTATCGATATTTTTCAATTATATTTGAATTGCGCTTGATCATTCCCTTCGCAC
>JAQGBS010001626.1:0-15163 GCA_034698545.1 Acrobeloides obliquus
TTGACAGCGCCATCTACGGCTAATGTTTATCCAGTTAGACGTTCTACTCGTCAACGAAATGTCGTTAACTATAATATTGAAGCTGCCATCAGTTCTCAGATGGGATTCCAATCAACAGTAATTAAGGGTGGAAAAAGAGTAAGTTTTTGACTTCAATCGTGTAACATATGCAGTACCATAAGAGTTTCGAAGTTTTGGGGGAGGCCTGGACAAAAATTACAACAAATAAGAGTCCCCATTACGTTTAAAATTTTTGGACACAAACTTTGAAGGGCTTAAAGCGCGTTCGGCACTGCACATGTCATACATGAACAACCCCTATAACCCTAGACCCCAAAAATACGAAGTGGTCCGAAATATATGATTTTTTTCTAAAAATTCCAAAAATTTTTGGAAAAACGACCATTTCATACGAAGTGCTTAAAGCGACTACTTTGTACGAAGTCATTAAACATACCACTTATAAAGAGTTTATTTAAGGCATGAGCAAGTGAATAAAAAAGCCCCCGACTGATTTCTATTTAACTGTAAAAAGTTATGCAACTTTGTGGATTTTAGTATTAGCACTAAAGTAGAGAGCCACATCCGACTAGCTTTGACTCGCTATTTTAGTGCTACTTTTCAACTTTTTTAAAGAAATGGCGCTATTTTTTGGATTTCAAGCAATTTTTTATTTATTTTGTCAATGATCTCACTTGGGGCTCCCTTCCTTCCCCTTGCCCATGTATGACGTTGATGATTCTTGGCATCCCTGGATAAAACTTCTAATTTTAGAAACTAGCTGATTTAAATCCGACTGAAAAACGCATGAAAATAAATGGAAGTTTGCCAAGCTCGTCAGTTTTAGCTAAGACAAATGATATTAACAGTATTCACGTCTTGTCAGATAATGTGATGGTATGTGCATTTTAACCCGTCTTTGCCGATAAATCATATAGAGGAAAATAAATTTAAACATTTTCTATCTATTTTTGAATATCTCCATATTACAGGGTGAACTAAAAAATCAGCATTTGGTCGTTTTTTGGCCAAAAATTTTCAAAAAAATTTTTCTCCATAAGACTCAGAAGTATTTTTATGCGTGAAATCGATTGCGCGCATCGAAAAGCCTTAAACGCCTCCCAGATCATGAAATATCCCATTTTCAAGTAGTAATTACTACTGAAAAATACGAAAATTGGATATTTAATGGCTGTTTTCAAGAGGTTTTGATGCGCGAAATCGATTTCTCACATAAAAATAATTCTAATGAGTTATTTTGGAGAAAAATTTTGCCAAAAATGATCAAATAGCGGTTTTTTTGTTGGAACACCCTATATACGTTCCTTTCTATGAAAAACTATTTTGATTGTATTTATTTTTAGATTATGATCTTTGAGAAACTACCTATCCCGGATCGCATAAAAATTGAGCGCGTTTGTCGACGATGGCGCATCTTATCCAAATTTTCATGGTCACAAACAGAATATTTTGGCTATGATTCTATTAACGATCCTTCGAATGCAGTTCGCCAATATAACATTGGCAATTCTCAAGTATTTTTTGTTTTGATAACAGTGATCACATCATGTGATAACGTTATAGGTCGTACTTTGCGTTTTTTGACGAAAATTTTTCAAAAATTATCTATAATGGGTGTTTTCATGCGAGATAAATCGATTGCACGCATTGAAAAAACCTTGAAAACGCTTTCTAGATATAAAAAAGAGCATGAAAATTCCCCTTAAATGTGATTTTTGAAAAAATTTTTTATCAAAAAACGCAAAAGTACGGTTTTTTGGCGCACCCTGTATTTGTCTTTTTTTTCTTAGATTGGAGACATTATTCGACGCGCCGGACGTTTTTTGAAATGGGTGGATCTCAGTCGTTTTCGCGAGACTTTGAGTCATGATGTTTGCCGATACTTTGTGAATACGCTTCAACTTCACACTGTCGATCTGACTGGCATTCATTTGACGAATTCGGCTTTATCTAAACTGGCTCATTATTGTCCGAATTTGAAGTCGGCTATTTTCACCCGATGTTTTCAGGTAATTTACGAGACTTCAAATGAGAATAGTTTTGTTGGATAACAGTGATAATGTAGAGATCGGAAATTTTGATAATCAAAATCGATCAAAACTGCATGTTTTTACTCGATTACAATCGAAAACTTGCTTGCATTTTGATGAGGCACCTTTAGATACAAGTAGATCCCCCAATTTTGATCTTTTTTAAGTCTATACCTTCAGTTTTGATCGTTTTTGAAAATTTTTGTTTGTTTTTGTTAAAAAACGATCAAAATTTGATTAAATCTGGGGGTATAACTTGAAAAAGGATCAAAATTAAGGGATGCAAGCGAGTTTTCTCTCTCAATAGAGTAAAAACATACAGTTTTGATTGATTTTGATGATCAAGATTTCCAATCTCTAGATAATAATTATAATTTACGAATTTTTGTTTGTTGCATTATCAATATTTTGACATTTAGAACACATCTATGGAGCGCGGTCTTTCTGATTTTCTAACAATTGCTAATCAATTGGAAAGGTTGGATCTATCAGAAAACGAAAATCTTCGTGGCATTACATCATTTTCAAAGCTACCATTTTCTCTTAAACATCTGAATCTCGAGAATTGCTATCGCCTTGATTCGAAAGCATATTCAAATATTCATGACCGATGCCCTAATTTGGAAATGCTGAATTTGCATCGTGTTTATGATTTGGTATCGGTCGAAGCTCTGAATTCTTTGTTTAAGAAACTCATAAAGTAACTTTATAAGCATATTATTTTATAAGGACCACTCGGATTTTGCCGACACCGGGCTTAAACTGTTTCTCATACCCAACTTGATTATAAAATTTTTTGGAGTTATTGGCCCATACTGATATAGAGCCCTCAGATCATCGAAAAAATAATTTTCTGAAGAAAATGAGAGAATCGAAAAACATCTTTATCAGACTTGTTTGTTCGAGCCCGGTTTTGGCAAAATCGGAGTGTATCAAGTTGCGAGAGTGGTCCTTGTTAGTTTATTTGTTTTTTTTATAGTTTGGAAACATTAAAGTTTGGAGAACATTTTGTTCCAACCGTCCCGAATGGAGCCGATTTAGTTTCGTTGGGCAAGTTGCGAAAATTGAAGAATCTTGATCTTCATGATAACAACCTTATCACCGACCAAGTTAGTTTTTATTCTTTTACAACAATTTTTCTGAGTAATTATTCTTCTATTTTTTCAGGCTTTGATCGCCATTTCTCGTGGTTGTTCAAATTTGGAAGTTTTGGATATTTCCGGTTGTAACCGTGGAATCAGTGAAGATGGGCTTCGTTCATTGGGCAATTTACCTAGTCTGAAGACATTAAACGTTTCTTGTATTCGAAATTTTAATGACACTTGCTTGAAAGATATTTGCCGTCGTGGTACTTTAAAGGTAATATTTTTATGGTAATACACTTATCACACCCTTTTATCCATGATCACTTTGAACATCACTAGAACTGAGTTGATCTAAACTGTTTAGGAATTTAAAATGCAGCGTTGTTCCCAAGTCTCCAATGAAGGCGTACAATTCACGATAATGAATTGTAATGTAAGTTTCTTATTTTTAAATTTAAATTTTATAAATTGAATTTTTAGGCATTAGTCAAACTTGATGTTTCCATGTGTTCCAGCATTACAGATGCTTCGGTGCAATCAATTTATGAAATGTTGGAGAAGCGCCATGGAAAAACGACTCCGATCAATGAAAATGACGAGAATATCTTCCAATTGTCCATCAAGAATTCGGGAATTACTACTCCATTTGAAAGCAAGAATCCGTGGTTGAACGTGTATCAGGACTCGGACCGTTTTCGTGTCCCAGTGTTTATCAAGTAAGTTTTTAATGCCTCGTATCAGTGGTGTACCCTCAGGACACATTGTTGTACTTGAAAAGTGATAAACGACAAGTTAGAAAAATAAAGGGAAAAACTGACAAGTTGGCACTTGAAAAATTACAAGTTCACTAAAAAACCGACAACCCACCTGGAAAAATAAGGAGCCAGCTTTTGGACAGCTGTATGCGATTGAGCCGGATAGAAGCCGAGAAATTCGAGCTAAGAATCCATTCTTTATATGCTAAGTGTCTTGAAACCGGGTCAAAGAATTTTTTCATACTTTGAAAATGCAAAATTTGGATTCTACGCATGGAATTACTCCTAGATGAGTTATTTTTAGAAAAAATTGTTATTTACATGATTTTGGTCCTCTATTCCGAAATAGTACCTATGTTTTCATTACTATTTTAGCTTGGATCGTCGTGGCGGTGTTGTACGTTGGGAGCGAATAATGCACGTTCTTATCCATTATCACAACATTTTTGATCTTTAATCGGTGAAATTCAACCTATCTTAATGAAGATTTTTGGCAATCTATCGTTATAATTAAAAATGTTTCCAATACGGAAATATTTAATATAATGACTTATATTGTAAATTATTGATACTAGTGTATGGTACGGGCACCGCATTTGAATTTTTTTCAAATTTTTCAAGTATAACATAAAGGGTGTCCCAGTAGATTGGGACTATCATTGATTTTTGAGGGTTTCTCATCATCCAATCGATCACTTTCGACGCGTTTTTTTGTAGGAGAGAGCTCAGACGATTCTGCTTCAGATCCTATAAAAATATTAAAAATTCGCGTTTTTGATATGCGAATTTTTCAGTTTGAAATTTTTCAAGCAATTGATCTCAATTTGGAAAAAAACCAATGCCAACCTACTGGGGCACCCTTTATGTTATACTTGAAAAAATTTTCAAGTGCGGTTCCTGTACTAGTACCAAATTATCTATGGAATATTTTTGGCCTTTATAAGGTTATAGTTTTTGGCATTACAAAGGTTCATAATTTTTGGTAATTAGTTTGATGTGATAATTTTATTTAATTTTCCTATTTTAATAAGTACATGGGATCATAGATGGGCAACAGTGGGTTTTAGGACAGTTCCTCCATGCGAACAACTGCTCTAAAACAATTTTTTCCAGTAGGGCAATTGCTCCACAAATTCTAGGACAATTGCTCCATGCGGATAATTTCTCCAAGCAATATAAATCGCAATTAAAAAGTTGCCCGAATTTAATAAAATTGCGTTTATTGAAACGATTAGCAGAACTGCATGCTAAATCGTTTTAATACAGATGAATATTTTTTGTACTTAAGAATCACTTTTTTGTACTTAAAGAGGGGTATTTTTTATGGCCTAATCTGCGAAAAAGTTTTTCCCTTTTTTTCAAAATGACATATGGGGTAATTTTATGCAGGAAACACGAAATCTGACGTTATTTTTATGTAAAAGTCGATATTTTGACCTTGGTTCGAATTCACTTCATGAGCCATAGATGGGTATTTTTTAAAATCAAAAACGAAAATTAAAAAAAAAAATTCAAAATTTTGTCTTATGGGGATTCGAACCAAGGTCAAAATATCGACTTTTACATGAAAATAACGTCAGATTCGTGTTTCCCATTATCCCTAGATATGTCAATTTGCAACAAAAAAAATTAGGAAAAATTTTTTCAGAGAAATTGTCGACTTTTTCTTTAGTCTGCGTTCAAGCATGTCAAAAAATGTAACTTTGCTCGATTTTCGATATATAAAATCGCGTTTATTGAAACAATTGGTTATGAAGCATAAAATTTTATTAGTTTTGCTTTTTAACCAATAAAATTTTATGCTTCATAACCAATTGTTTCAATAAACACGATTTTATTAAAAATGGGCAAAATTACATTTTTCGATATGCTTGAACGCAACCTTAAAATTTTTTTTTCCCGAAAATTAAAAATCATTCAGAGTTGGAGGAGGAAGGTTTCCCAAATTTCCTCCCCTCATAATTACGGCACTATGTGCAGTTCTAGTCTATTCTATTTCTTAAAGAAAATTGCTAAAAATAAAACTTTCAAACATCATCTATATCCTTTATTTTTATCTTAAGCCTGAGGCCCGTTGCTTAGTTCCAGAACCGGAAGTCAGATCCCGGAACCGGAGATTGGAAGTAAAAACTTCTGGTTCTAATTTAGTGCAAATTTTCCAAATCGGAACCGTTGTCGAAATTTTTTACTTCCGATCTACGGTTTCAACTTTCGGTTCCGGAATCGGACTTCCGGTACGAAACTAAGCAACGGACCCCTGGTTTATAATGTTATCAACGTTTTTAAATGTATTATTTTTAATGTATGAAATAAATTTATTCTACTTTATTTTCCTAATACCAATGATTTTATTCTTGAAATATTTATTCCCGATACAGGGTGTCCAAAAAAATTATTGCCATTTGGTAATTTTTTGGCGAAAATTTTTCAAAAATTTTTTTCTTCAAAACGACTCAGGAGTATTTTTTGCAAGAAATCTATTGCGCTCATTTAAAAACCTTGAAAATGCCTCCCAGACCATGAAATATCCTATTTTCGTATTTTCAAGTAGGAATTCCTACCGAAAATAACTGAAAAATATGAAAATCGTAGCCTTTCATGTCCTGGGAGGCGTTTTCTAGGGTTTTTGATGCGCGAAATTGATTTCTCGCATACAAATGCCCCTAATGAGTAATTTTGGAGAAAAATTTTTTGCTTAAAATGACTAAATGGCGGTTTTTTGGAACACCTTGTAAATATCGTAAATTGTTATGTAAAGGTTTAGTTTCGAAATGTTACGAAATTTGTTTCGTCATGATTCCACGTCTTCTGATAATGAAAGCGACAGCGATTCCGACATATTACACTCTACAAAAAGTGCTGAATCTAAGATAATTAATTTTCGTTGTAGTTCTTATGTTAAGGTAAATTTTCAAAGCCCGTATTTGCCCAATTAATCTCGAAAAATTTAGCCAAGTATTTCTCAAGAAAATTCTCTATTTGTAATTGACACAGAAGAAGCTGAGCCGATCGATAATGAGCCGGTCGTTAGTAAGCTGAAAGAACAGCCGCCTATTTTAAAGCCCACTACTGATCCAGAGATATTGAAGGTAT
The DNA here is from genome assembly GCA_034698545.1 of Acrobeloides obliquus. Taxonomy (NCBI): domain Eukaryota; kingdom Metazoa; phylum Nematoda; class Chromadorea; order Rhabditida; family Cephalobidae; genus Acrobeloides; species Acrobeloides obliquus. The sequence continues at coordinate 6,985 of JAQGBS010001626.1, forward strand.
GAATTATAACATCTCAAGTTTTCAAGATTGAGAAGAAAGGAGGAAACTTCGAAATTTTTTTAGATCTTGGAAAAAAGTGTTGTCAAGCCGGGTTTTGATCAGAAACCTCCCGAAGAAATTGTTGCCAAATCGATGCGTCAACTAAAGAAAGAAAGAAAGGTGCCATAATTTTATGACTTTATTGAATTTAAATACGCAAAATTGTTAGATTCAATCTGAGAAGACTAAAGGACAAGACTGGTTTGACTTGCCTGCAACGGAGTTAACTGAAGAAAAACAACGAGATCTTGAAATTATTCGTATGCGAGATGCTATTGATCCGAAAACTCATTATCGAAAAGAAGATACCAATCAAAAGCTGCCCAAATATTTTCAGGTATGAGTTGAAGAAAAAGCGTAAAAAGCTGCTGCTAAACTCTTTCCTGATTCTCTCTCGAATTCAGGTTTGCGGCGAAGTTGAGTCAGTTAATAAATACGATTTTATTGGAGGTTTATTAAAATTTCAGGCTACTTTTTATTGCGATTGCCAGTGGCGTACTCAGGATTTTTTGTCCTTGTTAACAACTCGTATTCCCCGAACTTGTGTCAAAATTTTCTGAACTTTCTCCCACTTGATACAACCTTTGTTTAGGTTGGTCATATTGTTGAAGGAAAAGCCGACTTCTATTCTTCGCGGTTGACAAAGAAAGAGCGAAAACGAACTCTAGTCGAAGAGATCTTACATGATCAAGATCTGATGGCTAAGAACAAAAAAAGATATACGGACATCAAGGCCAGAGAAGCTATTACAAAAAGAGGTTCTTTCCAACGGAGAGGTGGTCTTAGCAAGCGGAGTAAGCACATCAAGCAAAAGCAGAAATAAGATCATCGTTAAGAAATTTGTTGTTATTTGTTTTATATTGTTGAATTTTAAAAATATTTATCTCAGATGATTGTTATAAGCTTCTTCTTCAAAAAGAAGAATGAATAAAAAATATAAAGAAAGAGAGAAAATCATATTTTTCTGTAAAGTTCTTTTTTTAAAGTTACATTGGCATGGTCGTAAAATACAGTGAACTGAACAATTTTTGACTCGGAAAAGATTAAGAATGGGGAAGCTTGGAGATGCGGAACGAGAGTTTACGAAATGGACATCACAAATTACAAGCAAGAGACGAGTACATGGCCGTCGAGAGATAGGAAATGGAAACCAGTGAACAAGAGGAGATGGAACTCAGTGAACCAGGGGAGAAAGAAACCCATCGCTGTTGATCCTAGTGAGATGACTCGTAGAAAGCCAGCCACCATTTTAAAGAAAATGCCAATAAATCGCCACAATAAATAAGAATCGATCATTTTTGTTGGTATAATGGTAGATTGTATTTTATAATCTTTGGCACATGCAAAATAAGTATGTACAAAATCCCTGAGCAATATATTACCCTTTTCATGGCATACTTTTTCATGACACCTTTTCAAGCTAGCCATGAAAAGGGCAATAGCCCGTTTGACGTAATTACAAGTTATAAACAATGTGTAGGCTCATATTCGCATCTCGCACACGAATCACGATCATGATTTGGTCCTCTATACCAAATGCAAGCCATGCGGTGCAGGAGGGGCTTGTAGGCTTGCGCAGATCTCAAACTCCAGCCATTAATTACAAGCCAAGGATCACTAGTCTTCTTTTCTGGTTTTAATTGGGCATGAGTCAAACTTCTTTGTTCAGCAAATTTTCGCCATTCTTGACTGTTAGCACAATTTCTAGAAAGGGCTCAATTTATCAAATAAAATCTATTTCGATAGAAACCGGGTGGACCAGATTTTTAAAAAACTTACAAAACAACATCTTTAAGACGTGGTTCATGACTATGGCAGCGTTGCACCCAGGCATCAATTATATTTCCAGTTGGTACTCTTTGTTTGGCCTCTAGAATGCATAAAAATATGGCATTTTTGGTATTTGTATCAGTAACATAATGATTTGCACATTCCTAGATTGGCTTATTTTTAAACAAACATATACGGAGTCTCTAACCTGTATAGCGTATTCGTGATATGGGTCGGCCGCCTTAGGCTGCGGCGTTGGTTCGAGCACGATTTTTACTTTATTATCTGTTTTCCGTATGAACCAGCTTTGAATGTAACGGGCAATGTACTCTCTTGATTCTTCTAGCGCTGAATCATATATGATACGGAAGAGAAGCGGTTTTCCATAAATTGCGTTCATATAAATGTCACATATTCCTTGGTTATAACACTCGTTTGCAGATTCCTTATCTGAGCACCAGAAATCCGGTGGTATTTGGCATTTTGAAGGGGCTACATTGGACGAAGAGCCAGAGTGGATGGTGTTATTCCACATCAAGATCTTTTCTTTGAGCATCATTTGATAGGCTTTAAAGGAGCAGTACAGTGGGGAAAAAAGTTGCCATGTTTTGTTGATATTCGGAAGAAAGTTCATGAAAAATGGAGCATTTTTTGTTTTTACGACATGTTCTGATACAAAAATCGATTTTTCCGCAAAAAATTCAAAAAAGTTTGTGTATTACAACGAAAAGCTTGTAACAAATTCAAAATTTCAAACGCAATTATCTGAAAACTACAACGATTCAGAGCATGCCGTAAAAACAAAAAATGCTCCATTTTTCATGAATTTTCCGATTAACAACAAAAAATGGCAACTTTTTTTCCCACTGGACTGGTCCTTTAACAAATCTTATTAGATTCACAAATCTTGTGTACATACCTTGCATATGGATATGACCATAGTTTTGTAATGAAATGAAGGGCACGAATGTTCCATGGAAAAATTGTTTCGTCTTCAATTCGTCTTTCTTTTGGAGTTCGGTCGCTTTTGTACTGTTTGCACATGAGCTAAATTTCAGTGGTGCAAGGTTAAAAAGAAATTCCACTTTCTGAAATAGGGCTCACAGATCCTCATGGGTATTCCGGGAAAAATGATCTTACAAGGTCAAAAAATAAGAGTAGGAAAGTGTAAAGAAGGCGTTGCGACAAGGACTTTTGAATAAATCTTTTGAATTTTTGAATCTGTATGTATATATTAGCACGAAAACCCTTCTCCTTATAACTCGCACACAATCATCTTTTTCTCATTGTTTATCTTCCCTGGCCCTGATTCAGGGTCGGTGTATTGAAGCGAAAATCAAAACTTTTAGTTTTTTATGTAAAAAATGGATATTTCTGGGTTTTTTGCTTACAAAATTTCATTAGCTTCCTGTTCTGGAATCTGGAACTGGTGAAGGCAAGTTTCCATGGAGCTTCTAGGCGGTCTTTTGTACATCATATTGTTCATGAAACAGTAAAACAACCGATTACGCATATAGAGATTTTGCTGATAGTGCTCAAACAAGCAGGTCAGCAAACGATTTCCAATGCATTCCTTTTCGCCATGATGACATTTAACTTTTTGATCTGAAAATTTTAAAATGTGGCCTTTTTGACAAGAATCACATGACATACGTCATATAAATGGCTATTTCTTGATTCGGGAAAAGATTTTCATGTCTCGGAAATGTGAAATTCGTATTCCCCGCATCAAATTATCCCTAGAGGGGTCAATTTTTTCGAAAATTTTCACGTTTAGTGGGATACCTAATCGATACTACTTTTCCGTTCGGACTGTGGTCCTTCAAGAACTAAAAATACCTGTTTCTCTTTTAGCCAATCCCCACGGAACTGGTGTGAATTCGACAATACTAGCAATTTGTGGTGGAGTTAATAATTTTGGATATAATCTATACACTACGCTAAACACAAAAATATTGATAAATCAGCTTACGAGAAACACTATCAACTTGCTGCCCTCAAAAATTTTTCAACCCGATCTAAAAATGTTCCCCATCCCCGACTTTCAATTAAAACACGCAGAAATTTTTCCCCGTGAGGACTTTTTGAAAAAAAATTTGCCTGTCCCCTCTACCCCAAGATTTTTCAAAAAAATCCTGCTAAAAATGGCAAAAAATTTTCGAGGATAGCAAGTTGATAGCGTTACTGCATTTAGATACCATTGTTGGGAATCCGGACAAGCCGATTCAAAGGCAAGAGTCAACTCGAATTTCTTGCCTTTGCGGTTGTTTTTATATTGATCACAATATCTCAACGAGCCGGTACAGGCGATTGCAGCCACTGGATGGTCACACCACAAGTCTGGCGGAAGCATACATGGTGCTCTTGGAGCCGTCAACGACGATACAATTTCATTTATTGACAAGAAAATTAGCAAACACAACCACATGAGGATTGTTTTTTCTAAAAATTCGTCTTTCAATTGTTTTGAATACAAGAAGAGAAATTAAAGGACCACTGAAAATTTCGATTTACAACTAAGTCGAGACGGCGTCTCGACCTCGTTTGGATTAGTTGAAGTATTGACACGAAAACCCTGAATTTTTCATCTATTAAAAATACACTTAATTAATGGGTGTATTTAAAAAACAAAGACGACATTCGTTTATAGCTCGACGAGACGAACAAAGCGACACCAAATTTATCCAACTTGAGAATTTTTTTGGGTTATTGAAACGAAAACCCTGAATCAGAGTTTTCGTTTCAATAACTCAAAACAATTCTCAAGTTGGATAAATTTAGTGGGGTTTTGTTCGTCTCGTCGAGCTATAAAGAACCCTGTCCATGTTTTTTAAATACATCCAATAATTAAGCATAATTTAAAATTCAGGGTTTTCGTGAAATACTGTCTCGACTCGAGTCACGAATTAGAGAAGTTTAGCGTCTCGACTTAGTTGTAAGACGAAACGTTTAGCGCAACCTAAAAATTCCTCTTTCGTTTAAAAATAAATTCTCAAGATTCGTTCAAACGCTCAGTGGTTCTTTAAACAACAGAAAAAGTCAAAGTTCTTAAAGACAAACAAGTTCGAATGTCAAAACAGTTTCTTCATAAATAACAACCAAGTGCCCGTTCGAAGAAGAGATCGGAATGTGATCGAAACAACCGATGAAGAAGAATCTGTTACAGATGTGCACCGAATATGGCACACGCCTTGACACATTCCGAAAGGCCACCACCTCGTCTCGTGTTTTCACTTTCATCTAATACCGATAGAGAAAAGCGCATTTCTCCATCAATCTGTTCCATTTATAGCCATACAAACATAAACTTTGATATCTTACTCGTGATACGTGCCGCATGTTACGGAATTCTTCAGATTTTTTTTCTAAAAATTGATGATCTTTGTCAATTCAAGTGATTTATGATTAACTTTCTCCTTTTTTCTTATTTTGATTTGAAAGTGTTTATGGACAAAAGAATTTATTATCTCAATGTGTAATAAGGAAATAAAACAGAATATCACAATAAAATAACAGATAAAATGACTACCAATATAACATATATTATGGCACTGGGGACAGAATTCACCTCACCACGTTCAAAAAGAGGATTTACGGCTCTATGATTTTTCGCCAAAAAATGACTACCAATAGTGATGTTCCGGATTTACTTCACATCGAATTTTCGCAAACGAATTTTGGCAAGCAAATTTTTCCAGACTTTTCGCATTCGAATTTCTAGAAAAATTCTATTTTTGCTCAAAAACTCAAATTTTGAATAAAAATCAATTTTCTTAAAGGGAGTAACATTTAGGGACTAATCTCTGAAATTTTTTTTTGCCAAAACAGCCTATATAGGGGTAAAATCATGCGAAAAATCGATTGCGCAAATTCTCGAAGCGTGAAAATGCTTCCTTGACCCTAATTCAGGGAAATAGATGTGTATTGAAGCGAAAATCAAAAAATTTTGAAATTTCTTCCACAAAATCTTATTTCTAGGGGTAATTTCATGCGAGGAATCTATTGCGCGCATTCCCGAATCTTGAAAATGTTTCCTTGAACCTGATTCAAGGAAATAAGAGTGTATATTGAAGCGAAAATTCAACATGTATTGATTTAATCTGAATCAGGGAAGCATTTTCAAGCTTCGAGAATGCCCGTGAAAATAGTCCAGTGAAAAAAATCGATGGGTTGAATTCGGTCATAGTTCAGGGGCGTAGCCAGAAAAATTTCGAAAGGGGCTGGAAGTGGAAAATTTTTTAGGATTTTTTAATTTTCAAAATATTGGGGCAAATCATAGGGGGAGAGGGGACCAAGACGGAAATTTTTTCATTTTTCGAAGAAGGCTATAGCCCTCTGGCTACGCCACTGTCCTAGTGCCTATATTATAAAGCAATACGAAGATAGAAAGATAGTATGAAAGATTTTTTACTTAAGTTCCAACCATTTTGGAAATATAAATATGTAAGGAAATTTAGTTTATATAGAAATTTGCACGTTACAATTTCCTTTAAGTATATAAGATCTGAGAAGTGATAAAAAAAAGTCTTCTAAAAACAATGCCGATAAAACAACTAGATACAAGAAACCAAAATGCAGTGGCCGCGGTAGCTTCCCATATTTGGGAGGTGCACTATCACAAAAAAATTTTCAATAGAATTTTTCGTACTTATGCACTATCCCAAGCTGAAAACGAAAAACAAAATCAAATTTTCACCATTTTTTCAACACCTCAGAATGGCCTAAGGCTTAGTATTCAACAAACTTCAAACGCTCGTGTATCTCCTCGGGGAAGCTCTATGAGAAAAAATTCCAAAAAATTTTATACTCAAGTAGGGTATGAAGTATCGTTTGAGACTGGTTTCGTCAAAATCGAAGAGTAGCAAGTTTTGATAGTGTTACTTGCTAGAACACTCACTGCATAAACATATGGGAAATTTTTACATGAAAAAGTAGAAAAATATGGCCAATGACACAAACTTTACAAAAACTATGGAGTACTTAAATTTCACAAAGTGTACAGGGTGTTCCAAAAAACCGCAATTTGATCATTTGTTGACAAAAATTTTTCTCCAAAATTACTCATTAGGGGTATTTTTATGCGAGAAACCGATTCCACACTTCAAAACCCCTTGAAAATGGCCATGAAATATACGATTTTTTTAATTTTTTCAGTAGAAATTCCTATTTAAAAATCGAAAATTTCATATTTGGGAGGCGTTTTCAAGGTTTTTCGATGCGCGCAATCGATTTCTCGCATAAAAATACCCCTTGAGTCATTATGAAGAAAAAATTTTTTGGCAAAATTTCGCCAAAAAATGACCAAATGGCGGTTTTTTGAAACACCCTGTATTAATATTTTAAAATTTATTAAGGAACTTGAAATGTTACTAATCAACATTTAAGTACTCCATTGAAGAGAGAACGAATAAATATGCATTATCTTAGTAAGTAAAATCGGGCTAAAAGAAGATTCAATAAGTTACCCACAATTTAAAAACAAGTTCTAATTCTCGCCTTCTTTCATAAACCGTAGTATGTCCTTCTTTGTTATTATGCCTAGAAGTCGGCCATTTTTCGTTACAAGTACTTGTCTTAGGCCTGAAAATGTTGAGACAAATAAATATGCGTAGCGAAAAAACTTACCCAGCTTTCTAAACATGTCTATAACAGTTTCCATAGGCGTTTGATCCGTTACAGTACTTGGGGCCTAAAACAAACATATATATAAAGTTAGAAAAAGTGAAACTTGCCATATCCATAAGTTTCCTAAGCCGAAGTGGAGCAGGATGATTTCCAGATGGCTCAAATTCCGGTACATTGTTGGTGAAGTAAACTTTTGAATTGGTTGTCACATAAGCATGGGTTTTTCTAGCACTGTGCAAAGCGCCTTGTAGATCACGTCTAGATAATTTTTGCGATTATAACGTTTTTCATGGCTACGAAAAATTTCGGCTACTTGGCATGTGGATTAGGAAGCTACCCGTTCGATCTGACAAGTTAATCAATGTTGGGCCCCCGCAGGTTCAATCCGAAAATTTCGATCTACAAAAAACTTTTCTTACAAAAGAATTTTTGCTTCATTCTTTGTAAGTAAAGTTTTTTGTAAATCAAATTTTTTGTTCGATTCTGCGGGAGGGGCAACGTTTAACTTGCAAGATCGGACGACGGGCGGCTTCTTTATCCACTTCGCCAAGTAGCCGAAATTTTTCATCAAGCTAGCCATGAAAAACGTTCTATGAAGATCAAATTTTCATGTGTACCTAGTACAAAAACCGACAACAAACATGTCGATATCCGAAACAACCACAGGAAATCCGTTATAATTTGTGTCTCGAAGAAGAGCTTCGATATCACCAACCATCATTCGGTCTTGATAGATGACTTTTAA
>JAQGBS010001627.1:0-15161 GCA_034698545.1 Acrobeloides obliquus
CATAACTCGTCGAGACGAATCGAAAAAAGTCGATTTTGTTGAAATCCGAGAGGTGTACGTATTCTTTATTTATACCTCAATATGCTTGAATGCATCTTTAGGGTGCGCGCTAGCCGTTCGTATATCGCATTTCAGAACGCTAGCTGTTTGGAAATGCGCTAGTGTCTAGAAATAGTGCATTTTCACAATTTCCGGACTGCTCGCGTCTGGAAATTCGAATTTTCAGACGGCTAGCTTCCGGAAATCGTCGTGAAATGCGTTTCACGACTGCTAGCGCCGCACCCTTAGCGTCTCGACCAGCTGGTCGAGACGTTTAGCGCGCAGGCTCATGATTAGATTCGGATCTAATCTACAGGGAGCGGCAAAAATCCTGGCCTAGGCGGACAAAAGTCCTGACCTAGGCGGCAAAATTCCTGACATTTCAAAAACGTGTTTTCTCGACAATTCTGGAAGAGAAAACACCTTTTCAGCGTTTTTGACAACGTCAGGATTTTTGCCGCCCCCTGTATGTATAGAAGTAGATTGTTCCTAGTGCCGTTTTTGTTTGTTTTTGTTTATCACTTTTCCTAGAACCTCCTGTACAAATTTTATTTTTATCACTCCTTTAGTTTTCGTTTTTTAATCTGCTAAAAAGAGCAAAACTTCATGCTAGCTAAAGTTAGCAGTGAAAACCGCTGAAAATCGTTCGATTTCGGGCTTTTTTGGTATACACAATAACGGGATATTCTTCACATAATTTTTTAACTAAAATTGCGAATTTGTTCATAAAACATAATTTAGCAACAAAAAACTAAAACATTTTATGTGTGCTAAATCCGTAAAAACCGGTGAAGAAAATTCCTATTGCTAAAAGATTGTTTATGAAAGGTTTTTTAATGCCCATCTTTGCTGTGAATTTTTCCTAAAACGTTTTTTAGACAAAATTTCATAGGTTTTTTGCTATCTGCTCATTTCGTTTTCTAGGAAATTGCTTTATGCTTTTTCTGAATTTAATTTCTAGAAAATTGATTCTCTCTCCAAGATTGTTACATAAACGGTAGGCTATTTTTGATAGTTTCGATCAGTTGCAACTAATTTTGATTTTATAAAATCGATTTACAAATAGCCTATCGTCAGGGTTGCCAGATTGGTTTGTGACCCGAGTCACAAAAATTTCTGGTTACACGTAATAGAGAAAAAGCCTGCTTGGATTACAAATTGTAGTCTTGTCTGGGTTACACTTTGTAACCCATGAGCACAACTGGCTTTAGGACTTTTCACAACAATAAATTTTCTCCACTTTCCCATGGTCAAAATCAACAATTCCTTCATATTCATGTTCCCCATAACAAAAAACTCCGGGTTACAAAAAATCAGACAATTAGGATTTTTTGTTGAAAATTCAAATTTTTTACCACAAGGGGTAAAAAATTCGATTTTTCTTTAAAAAATTTGTATAAATCGGCTGATTTTTTGTATACCAGAGTTTTTTTGTTATGGGGAACATGAATATGAAGGAATTTTTTTGATTTTGACCATGGGTAAGTGGAGAAAATCGATCGTTGTGAAAAGTCTGCCTGCTATTTTTTATATCGTTGTGAGAAGTCCTAGAGCCGCACAATCTGACAACCCTGTCTATCTTTTCCTCTTAAATATATTTTTGGTTAATTGAATCGAAATAATTTCTGTCTGGTTACTTTTTTACCTACAATTTTTCAGTTTCTTAAGGAAGCACGAAATGGATGTGTTTACTAATATAGATAAGCCAGATAAAGATGGCAAGATACGTGCAATAGAGGATATCTATGTGAAAAAGAGTCAACTTGAACATATTCTACTTCGTCCGGATACATATATCGGTTCAGTCGAATACACCGATCCGGCTGTATGTTTTGATGGGCTATCAAAATTTTTGAAGTTAAAAACCCTTAGTTTTTTATTGATTTTAAAGAAAAACATTTTTTACTTTTGGATCATGATAAGTGGGGCACAGTGAATTAGCTCCAAATGTTGGATGTGGACCAGATGCGTAGCTTTTGAATTCTAAAGGGTTCAAGTCTATATGCCTTTTGTTAATCGTTTTTAACAATCTAAGATCACTTTTTAGGAGATGTGGGTTCTCGATATGGAAGAAAAGAAAATCGTTCAACGTAAAATTTCATATGTTCCTGGGTTATATAAGATCTTCGATGAAATCCTTGTAAATGCGGCTGATAATAAGCAACGCGACCCGAAAATGAAGTACATTAAAGTCTCTATTAACAAGTATGTTTGGTTTTAAAGGGATAAAAGGTTTGGAGCTACTTGGCTCTTATACCCTTGATTGAACTTGGTCTAAAATCGAAAAATTTTATTTTTTGATTTTTGGTCAAAATTCAATTTGTTGGTTCAAAATTTGATTGTTGGACAAATTTCAATTTTTTTTGGCAAATTCGATTTTGTTATTTTTGCGTAAAAACGCTTTCATTTTAAGAAATCGAATTTTTGCATATTATCGTTTTTGAAATATGTACTTTCTTTGTATTTAATGATTCTATACCATACATTTTCTAAAAAATGGAAGAAGCGTTTTTACACAAAAATAACATTGCCAACGTGTTTCCCGCATAAAATTACCTTGTTATTTTTGAGAAAATTTTGAAAAATAACATTTTTCTATTTTAGACCACGTTTAATGAGATTATAAGAGCCGAAGTAGCTCCAGAGATTTTTACTTGGTTATTAAAAAATTTTTTGGCTACTTTTTAAAATTGCGTTACTTTTTCAGGGCCAAAAATGAGATCAGCATTATGAATGATGGCAAAGGTATCCCCGTCGTGGAGCATAAAGAGGAGAAAATGTTTGTACCGGAAATGATTTTTGGAACTTTGTTGACTTCTTCGAATTATAACGATGACGAAAGGAAAGTCACAGGTAGAGTTGTTTCTGTTTTTGTATTATTTTGAAATTTATTTTTTAAGGTGGTCGAAATGGATATGGCGCCAAGCTCTGCAACATATTCAGCACCAAGTTCACTGTTGAAACTGCTTCAAAGGAATACAGGAAGAGGTTTAAGCAGGTTCGTTGTACAGGGTGTATAAAAAACCTAATAGTGATTTTTTAATGTTTTTTCGAATTATTTTTGAAAAATTGACCCTGTTTGGGCTAATTTAAAAGGAAATATTTTTAAGCTTCAGGAATGTGTACAACCGATTTTTTGCATAAAATAGCCCTAGTAGAGTCATTTAAACAAATTTTTGATTGAAAAGATAAAAAAAATATTTAAATTCTGATTGCCTGTATATTTTTTAAGCGATATTTTGTTTTTTTAGACATGGATTAACAATATGACTAAAGATGAAGAACCAGAAATTTTACCGTTGTTACCAGGAGAAAGCGAATTCACCAAAATCACGTTTCAACCCGACTTGGCTAAATTCAAGATGACCGAGTTGGACGATGATATTATTTCCTTTATGGCACGCCGTGCATACGATGTCGCCGGTACGACTGGTATTAAAGTCTACTTGAATGGGGAAGTTGTTCCAGTAAGTGGCGACATAAAAATACGATTTCTAAAATATTTTTTTAGTGTACCGGCTTCCAGGAATACGTTCAGCAATATACTAAGTTTAACATAGATCCTTCTACTGATAATCCGTACCCAGTAGCCTTTGAAACGGTTAACGATCGCTGGCAGATTGCAGTTACGGTTTCTGAACGTGGTTTGCAGCAAGTTTCATTTGTCAACAGTATTGCTACAATAAAAGTAGGCATTGAATTAGTTATAGCGTGAGTCAAAAAACTGTCTTTTGCTTTTGGCAAAAAAATTTTTTATAAAAAATTTTCAAGCATTTTTATAGTTTTTCGATACACATGAATTGATTTCTTGCATGAAAATACTCTTTATAGATGATTTTTAAAAAAATTGAAAAATTTTCATCAAAAAACGCAAAAGTATGATTTTTTTTGCTCACCCTGTAATAAAAATTGTGCATTTTTGCGGCTCTTGGATGTTTCGAAACTGATTCTCAATGTATCAAATATGCGAATTTCGTGTTTTTTATCTGCTGTGACAAATCTGTTTCGAATCATTCTGTAGCTATTTTTATACCTTCAAAAAATTTGGTATGTCGTTTTTTATGTTTCAATTTTTAGGGCGGTCGTCACGTGGACTATGTTTTGGACAATATCATCTCGAAAATCATTGATAACGTTAAAGCGAAAGTTATTGGAAAGGGCAAAGATGCCAAAAAGACTGGCTTTAACCTCAAACCATTTCAAGTGAAGAATCACATGTGGGTGTTCGTGAATGCGCTGATTGAAAATCCCACTTTTGATTCTCAAACGAAGGAAACCATGACTCTACAAGCGAAGAATTTTGGCTCAAAATGTGAACCATCGGACAAATTCCTTCAGTCTACTCTAAAAACAGGAATTACGGATGCGGTGGCGTCTTGGGTGAAGTATAAAGAGCAAGAAGCTGCTGATAAAAAATGTAGTTCGAAGAAAAGTGCGAAAATTAAGGTAAAAATTTTTTGATGTTCTTCAGAAATTTGAGAGCTATTACACAATGGGGCGGGGGGGGGGGCAATCACGTGAAAAAAAATTTTCTGAAAATCCTTTTAGGAATAAAAAAATGCTGTGAATCCGAATTTGACATTTTTGAAGCGAAAAAACTCTTTCCTGATTCAAGAAAGACCTGTGTATTGAAAAGTCACAAAAATGCGAAAAAATAAAAGAAAAGGCGTTGTTTTTAGATCAAAATATTTTATTTTTACGTTGATATACAGCTTTTCTTAAATCCGAGGAATTTTATAAATGTTAAATTAGGATTTCCTGCACATTTTTACCCCAAAAAGGATTGTTTTTAAGCAAAAATCGCATTTTCGCGACTTTTCGCTTTAATAGGAGTCATTTCCAGAAAAAATTTACGTATGTGTCCCCTATTGTGTAGTAGCCCTGAAATTTACACTAAGAATTTTATATAAATCTTTGCTCGAAAAATCAAGTGCCATAATATTGAATCATATACCAATTTAGGGCTTACCGAAATTAGAAGACGCGAACGATGCCGGCACAAAGAATTCTCATCTTTGCACCCTTATTCTTACTGAGGGAGATTCGGCCAAGTCACTAGCCGTTGCTGGTTTGGGTGTTATCGGACGCGATCGCTATGGAGTTTTTCCATTACGCGGTAAAATGTTGAACGTTCGTGAAGCGGCCCAGAAACAAGTCAACGAAAATGCCGAAATCAGTGCGTTGCTAAAAATCTTTGGTCTCCAATTCCGCTTGAAATACGATAAAGAAGAAGACATGAAGACACTTCGCTATGGCAAAATGATGATCATGACTGATCAGGATCAAGACGGTTCACACATCAAAGGCTTGGTTATCAACTTCATTCACCATTATTGGCCGAATTTGATCAAAAACAACTTTGTTGAGGAGTTCATTACGCCGATTGTGAAAGCGACTAAGGGAAATCAAGAGCATTCGTTCTTCAGTATACCCGAATATATTGAATGGAGACAAAATACAGAAAATTGGAAGAGTTTTAAGATCAAATACTACAAAGGTATGAAGATTGGATGTGTATTTTCATGATTATTGTGTGTGTTTTAGGTTTGGGTACCTCGACTTCGAAAGAGGCAAAAGAGTACTTCACGGATATGAAACGCCATCTGATTAAATTCAAGTACAGTGGCAGAGATGACGATCAAGCTGTGGAATTGGCATTCTCTAAGAAGAAGATTGAAGAACGTAAACATTGGCTTACCAATTGGATGGAGGTATGATCCTTTTTTTGGGGAGCGAGGACATAAAGCTGCGATGATTAAAAACTTTGAACAATCCAACTCCGAAAAGAAAAATTGTGGATAAATACGAATTATGAGCAGCTATAAAAATTTTTGTGGGTATAAGGGATGGTCGGGAATTGTGTTAAAAATAGGATTGTCGCGATCTCGAAAATCGACTATATCAGGACTGCAAATGAAAGAATTTAATTTAAAAAATCAGATTTTTGATCTAAAAATCAGACATAGGAAATTTCTGCTGGCAAAAATCAGACCATTTCTGATAAATCAGACTCATTTTGAGCTCTGTATTAGATTAAGTGCTCAAAATTGAGACTTTCAGCGTCACTAGTACCTAATGTTTCTTTTAGATTCGAAAAGAGCGTCGTCTTCAGGGACAAACTGACGATATTTTATATGATAAAGAAACTCGTGCTATTACTTTCTCTGATTTTATCAACAAAGAACTGATTCTTTTCTCGAACACGGATAATGAGCGTTCGATACCGAGTTTAGTCGATGGGTTGAAGCCGGGTCAGCGAAAGGTATTTTTGATTGTGATTTTAAAAATTTATTTTCTTATTTTTGAGGTCTTATTTACATGCTTCCATCGTGCGGATAAGAAAGAAGTGAAAGTTGCTCAATTGGCTGGTGCTGTTGGTGAGAAGTCAGCCTATCATCACGGTGAAGTAAGCTTTCTATTGATTTAGAATAAAGGTTACAAGATTTTGGGGCAAAAATGGGCTGTGACGACATTCTTAGGACACCTCTTGAAAGAGGATGATGAGAATTTATTTTCTGAGCCCTACAAGTTTTTATTTAGAAATTTTTACAATGTTCTAGAATTTTTTTATCACATCTTTTTTAGCAATCACTTATGATGACGATTATCAACTTGGCACAAGATTTTGTTGGCTCGAATAACATCAATTTGTTACTCCCAATTGGTCAATTTGGTACTCGCTTACAAGGTGGCAAAGACGCCGCTAGTCCTCGTTATATTTTCACGATGTTGAATCCGGTAACGCGAACGCTTTTCCCCAAAGACGACGACAATGTGCTTCGATTCCTCTATGAAGAAAATCAGCGAATTGAACCTGAGTGGTAGGGGTTGGTTGTCACAGTCAAAATTTTTTTTCATTTTGTTGAAAGTAATAGGAATTTTTGATGAAAAATGGAAAATTTTTAGCGACAATAAAAAATTGGTGACCTTTTTTGGTTACCGCATTCCGCTTAAAAAAATTTTTTATTGAAATCTTACTAGTAAACAAAAAATCCAGCATCTTTTCGAAAACACTTGTTTTTAAGCTGAAAAGGCTGCTTTATTTGATTTTTTTTAGGTATTGCCCAATCATCCCAACAGTGTTGGTGAATGGTGCTGAAGGCATTGGAACTGGTTGGTCGACAAACGTCCCGAATTTCAATCCACGTGATCTCGTCGAGAATATCCGCCGTTTAATCCGTGGCCAAGAAATGAAGCCAATGGTTCCCTGGTATAAGAACTATCGTGGCTCGATCGTGCCGTTGGATGACAGTCGTTTTGTGTGCAGTGGTGAAGTTTCGAATGTCAACGACGAAACCATCGAAATCACCGAGCTACCCATCAAAGTCTGGACTCAAAAGTACAAAGAGTCAATCATTGAACCAATGCTCGAGGGCAGCGAGAAGGCGAAGTACTCCATCTCCGATTTCAAGGAATACCACACTGAGCAGACTGTGAAGTTCCTTGTGAAAATGCCAGCGGATAAGTTGCGACAGTACGAGCGCGAAGGCCTGCATAACGTTTTCAAACTACAGAATGCGATTAACACAACTTCTATGGTGCTTTTTGATGCGGCTGGAGTTTTGAGGAAATTTAATTCGGTGTTGGACATTTTGAGGGAGTTCTATGAAGTCAGAAAGAAGATCTATATCGAGAGAAAGAGATTCCTGGAAGGCAGATTGAGTGCGGACAGTGATCGTCTTTCGGAGCAGGTATGTAGTATTGGCTATAGGATTTATTTCACAACGGCAAATTTAGTATAAAATTGATTTCTGAGTAAAATTTAGTAAAAATCGATTAAAAGAATTGCAGGTGGACATTTTACGACACGGACGATTTTATCTCTTTCCCGGCGTGCAGGGGCGTATTTAAGGGGAGGGGCAAAATTTGGAACTTATGCACTTCGGACCCCCCAAACTCCCCGGGAGAGGTAATTACCCTCCACTGGATGTGCTTGCCACACGTAACTTTTCGGAGTTGTATGTGGTATGCGAAACATCGGAAGCTCTAATCATAGAGTTGTTTCGGTTCGCCACATCGGATAAAGTCGAAGCTGTGTTGGCGCTTTTCGGAGTGCCCGGCTTGGATCAGCATATTCCTTATCTCTCCGTAGCTCAATGGGCTATGACGGATGGGAAAAACCATGCTGGTTACAAAAAGAGCAAATGATTTTTTCTAAAAAGCTTTTAGAACTTACAGTTTAATTTGAGCTTTTTTAGGCTCGTTTTATTCTTATGAAAATCAAAGGAGAAATTCACATCGAGAATAAGAAAAAAGCTGCTATCGTTCAACAATTAGTCCAGCATAATTTCAAACCAGACCCAGTGAAAAAATTCGAAGAGATGCGTAAGAAAAAGGAACTTGAGCAAAATGGCGAAGTAGCAATTGAAGAAGAAGAAGAGGATGAAGTATGGCGTTGATTTTTTGAATTTAAAAAGCATATATTTTTCAGATGGAAGAAGCTAGTGAGGTGGAGAAAAAGGTGAAAGACTACGATTACCTAGTCAGTATGGCCATCTTGAAACTTTCTATGGAAGAAAAGGACAAGTTGTTGGCTGCTAGTGAGGCAAAGAAGGAAGAGCTTCGTGTTTTGCAAACGAAGTCTTGGGCTGATCTCTGGGAGGCGGATCTTGACGTGTTTATGGAAGCGCTTGCGAAGCAGGTAAGGGCGATATTTATCAAATTTTGTCAAAAAAGAATTTTGGACAAAAAATTGAATTTTGACTGAAAAATCAAATTTGGCCAAAAATCGAACCAAAATCATTAAATTTTGTCTTAAATCGATCAATTGATTTTAAGGCTTAATATTAGGACGAAAATCAATTTTGTAGTTTGTTACAAAATGGAGTTTGAGCTCAAAATTTGTTATCAAATCGATTTTTGGGCATCTAGGATGATTTGAGTCGAAACGTTTTTCAGATTGTCAAACATGCGAATTTTTATATCTGTTGTAAAAAGTCCTTTGTTTCTAATCATCCTAGAGCCGATTTTAGCCTATAAAATTATAACTCAATAATTTACTATTTTTTAGGAAAAGAAAGAACGAGACGATATTGAAAATGTGATCAAAAAGACCGCTAGTGGTTTCAAAGAAGATGGCAAAAAGAAAACTAAGGGCGCTTCGGCTGTACGTCATTTTCTTCTCTTTTTTATCCATTTATTTTTAGGATCAATTCAAGCCAAATCCAAATGCCATCCGAATTGCTCCAACAATCGACCACATGCAAGCGAAGTATGCTACAAAGGAAACGAAGCCGAAAGTAGAGAAAAAAAAGAAGAACGAAGGAATGGACATGCGTCAATTTTTGGAGAAGAAAGAGGGGTCCAATTCTTTGAATGGTGCGGAGGTAAGAGCATTTTTTGTATAAACAATTGATACGAGAAAATTGCAGAATGATTTTGATAATGACATCAGCAACGACGGTGAAATTCAAATTTTGAAAGTGGGTTTAGAAGTTATTAAGCATGAAATTGTTTGCATGTCTTCTTTATAATACACGAAAAATATTTTAACACAAATCAGCTTTTTTTGGAAAATGGACTCATACTAGTGATGCTCAAAATGTATGTTTTGGTACCTAAATATGCGAATTTTTCTCATATTTATGCAAGTACCAAAATCAACATTTTGGAGATTTTTTGTTATAAAATGGAAAAAAATAGACAAATTTAGGAGATTTTTTTATTGAACAATGGAAAAAATTGGACTAATTTGGTGAAAAATTTTAATTTTTTTTATTTGTTCGTGGTGTCATATTTACACCACGATCAAATTATAAATTATCCGACAAATTCTCATATTTAAGCAGCAGGTTCAAAACACACTTTGCACATCACTAACTCATACAGTCGAACATTGATATACATTTTCACCCTAAGACAGGCGAAAATTTTTTGAAAAATTATCAGAAAATAAAAAAATTTTTGGTTTAAAAAATGTCAAATTTGGGGATTTTTTTGTTGAAAAATCATAAAAAAATTGAACAAATTTGGTGAAAAATTTTAAAGAAAAAATCAGTCCGCAGGTGAAAATTTTTTGTTAACGCTTGTTTTTAAGCTGAAAATGCTCAGAAAATTACAATTTTTGTTGAAAAAATGGGAAATTATAGACATTTTTGTGAAAAAATGGAAATTTTGGTCATTTTTGGTGAAAAATTATAATGAGGACCATTATGATTTTTAGAAAAATTTTTCAAAACTTTGGGCAAAAACATAGGGAGAGGACTATTAGGAAAAATTTTAAATTTTTTCAAGAATGGGGTCTATTTTCTAAAAAGTTTTTACGAAATTTAAATTTTTGACGAAATTTTCACCACTCCGGATTCCCTCTAGCTACGCGGCAGTATATCAACTTTCGACTGTACACCGAATTTATGATCGCAAACCAGCTCCATTTATTCTCTTCATGAGTTAAGTGGCGTTTCTTAATTGCGTAGAAAAATTTTCTAACCACCACGTCTTTGGAAGCTATGTGCTTTTTTGGGCACTAAGACTAGAAGACATTTGTGAATAATTTTATATCGAATTAAAACACCTTTTTTAAGAAACAGCTTGATGTCACAAAGCGTGTCACAACATTTTTTAAGAGTTATTACTTTTCCATGCGATTTTCTCGTTTTTTCGATCGATTTTTATCAAAAGTAATCTTTAGAAAATTGTAGAAGAAACCAAGCTCTACAGCTTTGGTAAAGAGATTTTGAACGAATCTTTTTAGAAATCGATAAAATTCATTACCAAAATAAGTATCTTTACAAAATTTTTGTGACACTCAAAGACAAACTTTTCTCGAAACGTTTGTTTTAAATTTAATCAGCAAAAGAATTTCTATTAATTTTCTTGCACGCAACTACACGAATTTTAGTTCTTTCAAACAAAATTAATTTTTGAAAAGTTTAGAATGGCGACGACTTAGACGACGACGATATTTTGGAAACAAAGCCGAGCGTTAAGCCAAAGACCGAACCCAAGGAAAAGAAGCCTCGTGTGAAGAAAGAGAAGGAAGAAAAGCCGAAGAAAGAGAAAGCAGCGCCTAAAGTAAAGAAAGAGACCAAGCCGAAAAAGAAAGTTGAATCAGGTATGAAATTGAGTTCTCTCTGAATAGAGAATTGGAAAAAACCAAAATTTTGGTTGGTCCACTTTTCGATCTATTTCTGAAACCTAAATTCCCATTATTTCAGAAAGTGACGACGATGTTCACATAAGTGAAAGTGAAGACGATTTTTATGTGAAGGAAGAAAAGCCGAAGAAAGCAGCGCCTAAAGTAAAGAAAGAGAACAAGCCGAAAAGGAAGGTCGAATCAGGTATAAAATTTCTCTCTGAATAGTGATTGGGCAAAACCAAAATTTGCTCAAATTATTTTGTATATTTATCCCAAATTTTGGGATCAAAATTTGGTTGGTTCACTTTTCGATCTCTACTTCTGAAACTTGAATTTTCATGATTTTAGACAGCGATGACGATGTTCACATAAGCGAAAGTGAAGAAGATTTTGCCCTCGACGGTACCCCACCGCCACGTGAACGCCCAACTCGTGCGAGAGCCGCGCAGCCGAAATCGTACAAGATCGATGATCTCGATGAGAATTCCGACGATGACTTCGAACCTCAACCGAAAAAGACGAAGGTGAATCGTATCGATTCTGATGATGATATCTACGCCGAGTCTTAATTTTATTAATTCAACTTTATTGTTTCCTTTTAACGTGTTACATCAAATTGACTTTACGGTAAATTCAACTCTCAAACTTTTTGTTGTGCTTAAGGTGAAAACAGCTTATAATTTATTAATTTTTTCCGATTTGTCTATTATTTGCTCACATGTGTTTTCTTTTAATATCCTGTAATCAAATTTCCTAGTTTCGTTTTTAAAGCTGATTTCGATCAATCTTTTTGCAAATGACAGACTTTGGTCTAACAAAAAATTCAGAAACACACGTGTTGCTTTCTCTTAGGATTTTTTGAGATCTATCTTAAGAATACTGTATTTAATTTATTTGTGAATATACAGTTTGTGCTGAAATAATAAATTTACTTTTATAGAAAGCTAGTTTCTCTATTTTACTGAATGTGTCTAATAAGAGAAGACGGTCGTCACCACATCTATGGGTTGCCCCTCAAAAATTCCTATTTAAATTGAATAAACATTTTTTCAGCAATAAAATAATTTTACAATGCTTTTTTCAGCAATAAAAACACCTTTTTGGCAACAAAATACTTTCCAGACCTCAAAATCTATGTTAATTCTTTTTGTCTAAAATTGAGTTGTTTTACCGTTTTTGTATAGCCCAAAACGGTAAAATAACTTATTTTTGGACAAAAATAAACAAGTTAACATAGGTTTTGGAGTCTGGAAAGTATTTTATTGCCGAAAAAAGTGCTGTTATTCTGAAAAGAAACATTGACACAAAAAAGTTTTTTATTGTTGAAAAAATGTTTTTTCTTTTATTCTGTAAATTTAAACGGGCATAAAATTTACATGTGCATGAAACTTTCCCAATTAAGAGACGATATCTCGAAAGTGTTAAACGGCTCAACTGCCATTTAATTTGACTTTGTTTAGTAAGATTAACGCATGGGAAAGTTTTTGAGCCAGCCCACTTACATTCAAAATCTTGCCCGAAGATCAAAAATTTGGTTTTTTGAATTTTCTAACCTGTCTAAAATATCTTAGATAATTTTTTTCCTATCTGGCCGATGTATTCCAATATGGAGAACATTTCTAGTGTGATTTTGAAAATAAAAATTTTTCGACCCCTACAACTACGGTCCTGTAAGATTACTCAAAGATCGAAGTTCTCAGATTTGTTCGAAACCACGCTAGAAATGTTCTCCATATTGGAATACATCGGCCAAATAGACAATTTTTTTCGGCCAAAATTTCTAAGATGTTGTAGATAGGTTAGAAAATTCAAAAAATCAACTTAAAATCAGGCTTTTAATTTTCTGACAAGATTTTGAATGTAAGTGGTTAAGCAAATTGGCTCAAAATGACTTTCAAAAACTTTCTCATGCGTTAATCTGGCACTAGGACAAACATAACTGTCACATTAATAAACAAAAAACATAATGGAAAACATTAAAAAAATTTTTAATTTTTTTTGAAGACTGGGGCAATATCCACCTTAATAAGAGCCTGCGGACAAACGTCACGCATATTCATCACCGAGGACTTGATCTGTTCAACAACTGTCAAATAATTTTTTTAAAATTTTTCATATGGTTGTAAATTACAGGACTGGTCCTTTAAAGAGGTTGTGAATTACTTTGTTGTGTTTGCCTGATTTGCAAGAATTTCCCGAAAAACTTATTTTCATGTTTTTTTCAATGCGCGCAATCGATTTTCCGCACAAAGTTACCCCTATAGAGGTCATTTCCAAAGAAAAAAAGCTAAAACATTTTTTTGAAAAAAAATCACATTAAGTGAGGTCGCTAATCCTTAGTAGTACCAAAAATTTTATATGTGTGGATTAAAAATTTGACGAACACACAGACAAGCATTTCTCCTTTAAAGAGCAAGATACACGATTTCCTTTAGGCAAAAAACTTTCGTATCCTGCAACAAGTAACAACATTTTTGCCTAAATCTAAAACCATACTTGATCCTCAAAATGTTGTTTGTCGCTTTTTGATAGAAGATTTCATTGAAAAAAGTATCTTTTTCCTCAAAAGTCCATCTTTATTAGATGAAAATTTTCGACATACTCCACATCCGACCTGAGATTTTATCTGTCATCATTCGAGTTGTTTTTTATTATCATTGTATAAGTTGCTCCATAATTTCTGTTTAAAAAATGGATAGCCTTCAATTTGTATTATTTTTTTCGATTTTTCTATTAGCGGAAAATGCAGTTTGGAATTTAAACGGGATGACCCAATGTAAACTAAGAATTCCAGCAACGTATTATAATGATTATGGGTGTTATTGTGGGTTAGGAGGTGCTGGAACCCCAGTCGACGGAATTGATCAGTAAGTAAAATAACTAATAATGGAAGAGTCAGACATGAGAGGGTCCACCCCCCGAAACCAGGCATAGGCTCTAATGGAACAAAGAGGATGGAACGATACGAATGAAACGAACACAAATGAAACGATGTCATTTCCAGACGGCGTCCGGAAACGGGGTTTGAATTTTCCTGAATATTGACACGGAAACCCTGAATTTGGTTCCGTTTCATTCGTATGGTTTTATTTGATCGTTTCATTCGTATTCGTCCGAAAACGAGTTTAAATTTGCCTGAATATTGACACGAAAACCCTGAAATTGGCTTCGTTCCGTTATGTCGTTTTATTCGTATCGTTCCACCCTCTTCGTTCCATTAGAGCCTATGCCGGTTGACCTACCCTTTTTAGATGTTGCATGAACCATGATAATTGTTATGGTAAAGCTATGGATACCCTTGGCTGCCCTGATATTTATACGCTTCCCTATTCCTATACATGATCGAATTACGAACCGATCTGCAACGAAATCAAGACGCTTGTAAAAATGCTTTATGTGAGTGTGATCAAGCTATTGTACAATGTTGGCTTCAATACCCAGTTCCAGAAGATAAAGCGACATGTACCTCCCAAAAAAATCCATTGGAATCGAACAAGATTTCATAAAATAATTTTGTAATCCACGATTTTTTTAATTAGTTCAGGAATATTATAAAGCTGTCTGTCAAAAATAAGAAAAAAAATTTTCCTTTGGAAAATTTTTTCTTTTTATGTTGTTTACTTTTTTTGTAATTTTTATAATATAAAGTTTTTTATTCAACGTTAAACAACGTTGACATACCAAGATTTTTTGCTAAATCTTCACCAGACAAGCTCTAGGATCGTTTCTATAATTTTTACGTTTTTCAACTTGCTCTATTAAAGGATCAGTCCAGTAATTTACAATCATATGAAAAAATGATATATTCGGAAAGATCATGAGAAATGAAGCATTTTTTGTTTTTACGGCATGTTCTGAATCGTTGTAGTTTTCGAGAATTGCGTTTGAAATGTTGAATTGGTTACAAGCTCTTCGTTGTAATACACAAACTTTTTTGAATTTTTTGCGGAAAAATCGATTTTTGCATTAATTTTTTCAATTTTCATAAAATGAACATTGTGGCAATTTTTTATAGCTAAATGAGACGAACAAAATGACACCAAAA
>JAQGBS010001628.1:0-15161 GCA_034698545.1 Acrobeloides obliquus
CTTATCAATCGACCCAGAAAGTACATCCAATTGCATCGAGATACAACTGTGCAAAGCTTAACAGGTATACTTATAGCACGCAACTTTTTTTCCAAGTGAATAGCATTGTGTTCATGTTTTCGTTGTAATACACAGATTTCAAAATCGCCAACTTCAAATGCAGGTTCGATTGTTTTTTAGTAAATTCTGAATCGTTAACGGCATTGAATCGTGTTTGAAGTTGGAAATTTTTATTGCAACGAAGACCCTGAATCAGGGGAGCCCTATTAGCCAAACTTCACTATACCATATTTTTAGTACAAACTACTGTTGTTGATGGGATTTTGAAACACGAGGATTCCCCGCTCGTGCAAGCCGTCAAAAATGGCTATGTCCTTGTGATAGATGAAGCCGATAAGGCACCGCTTCATGTCGTAGCCATTTTAAAGTCGCTGCTCGACTCTGGTGTTTTGTATTTATCAGACGGCAGAAGGATTCAGCCCGATGGGTTTCCGCCATTCGAAAATGACAAGCATATTCGTAAAGCATACAAAAAAAGATACATGGATAATCAAGTTTTTAGGTGTGCACAAAGATTTTCGCATTATAATGCTGGCCAATCGACCGGGTTTCCCATTCTTGGGCAATAATCTCTTCGGACTGTTAGGGGATCTTTTCTCGGTCCATATTGTGGGCAATCCAAGTCGTGACGAAGAAATGGCTATGCTTCAGCAATATGGACCTGGTATAGTGATTGTTCTGCTCAACCCTGAGCTACTACACAATGGGGGGGGGCTACCCATGTGAAAAAATTTTCAAAAATTTTTTTCTGGAAATGACTCATCTAGGGGTAAAAATATGCAAATTTGATATTTTCGAAGCTTCCCTGATTCAGGGAAGACGTATTGTGTATTGAAGCGAAAAGCCGCAAAAATGAAAATTTGAGAAAACAACATATTTTGGTCTAAAAACAACGCTTTTTCTTAAATTTTTACGACTTTTCGCTTCAATACACGCTTCCTTGAATCAGGAAAATGTTTTTTCGCTTCGAAAATGTCAAATTCGGATTCCCCGCATGTTTTTACCCCTAGAGGGGTCATTTCCAGAAAAAATTTCGAAAATTTTCACGTGGGTGCCCTCCCCCCCTATGGTGTAGTAGCTCCCTAAATCCCTTATTTTCACGAATTTTAGATGTGCCTATTGACAAGCTAAAACAACTAGTTGCCGCCTTTGATGAGCTGAGGGAAATGGCCGATAACTCTCTCTTATCATATCCTTACTCGACAAGAGAACTAGTCAACATTGTCAAACACCTGCAGCTTTTCCCCGACGATTCGTTGGTTTTCGCTGTTCGCAATGTCTTTGATTTTGACGCTTATTCGTCAAAAGATGTATTGGAATCGATCTATGAAGTCTTTCAAAAACACGGAATTCCTTTGGGTAAATCAACAAATTCCCTTATGTTGTGATTTCAAGCACCAGTCCACTCGGCAAAAAACACTATGAAAAAATTATATATTTGGAAAGTTCATGAAAAATGGAGCATTTTTTATTTTTACGGCATGTTATGAAACGTTGTAGTTTTTGAGAGAATTTATTTATTTATTTTATTTACGTCCCACAGGGGAACGCGTAAAAATAGTTCAATAAACATAGACATAACACAATATTCGTAATTAAACAGAACATAATGTCAAAACTTGAACAGAATCATTATAGAACAAAAACAAAAAAAGAATTGCGTTTGAAGTTGGCGATTTTTGACAAATCTGTGTATTACAACGAAAACATGAACGCAGTGAACACAATAAACAAATAATGGGACGATGAAGGGAATTACAAGCACAATTGTCGTCTACTTATTGGTCATGTTGAATTTTCACTGCGTTCATGTTTTCGTTGTAATACACAACGATTTCCCAAATGTGTTAAAACAAATTTTTTTAGTGTTTAATTTGATGGTTTACCTTTACTTTTGGCCAAGACCTTCTGAGCGCTAAGCTGTTAAATCATCAAATCAAACACTAAAAAAATTTGTTTTAACACATTTTTGAAATCGTTGTGTATTACAACGAAAAAATGAACGCAGTGAAAATTTGGCATACACAATAATTTTTTTAGTGTTTGGTTTGATGGTTTAACCATAGCTTAGCGCTCAGATAATCTTGGCCAAAAACAGGTTAAACCATCAAATCAAACACTAAAAAAATTATTGTGTATATCCCGTTATTATGTGCATCAAATTTTCACTGCGTTCATATTTTCGTTGTAATACACAGAATTGTTTAAAAATGGCCAACTTCAAACGTGTTTCTCTCGGCAACGACAACGATTCAGACGGTTAGGGATCATCCATATATTACGTAATAAACTTTTTGGTGGTTTACCCCTCCCCCCCCCCAACGTAATCATCAAAAATGCACTAACGTAATCAATTTTTATGAGGAGGACCGAGTCCCCTCCCCCCCCCAACATGATTACGTAATATCTGGATCACAGTTGCACAGACCCCGGTCGAAAATTTTTGTTTTTATGATCCACCCCTCCCTCCGCAGATTGGCGACCTTTTTTTTAATTGTCATCAGTCCGGGAACCGATGACCTACCCCTCCCCCTCCACCCCGTGACCCATGACCTACCCTCGGTAAAATTTTACCGGGGGGTACTGGGGTTGTGCAACTGTGACCCCTTACCGTGAAAAACAAAAATGTTCCATTTTTCATGAACTTTCCGAATATATAACTTTTTCATACAGTGTTTTTTTCGAGTCGACTGGTGGTCCTTTAAGGAATTGACCGTCCGCATGAGAAAATTTACCTGAGTAAAAGATTTTCTATTGATCCGCCAAAATCGATTGGAGAATGGGGCATTCAAGATAACGTTAAGCCAGATTTGGTAGAATACACCAAGTTTCCTATTCATCCTGAGGTATAATCCCACAAAATCATTTTATTTCCATATTAAAGTCTGTCTTATAGAGAGGTTCCAAAAAGCGCTGAAAGCCTAGTGGGTAGCATCACAGACTTCGAGTTTGAAGACTTGGGTTCAATCCCACTCGGAGCCAAATCTTTTTGCATCGTCCAAAATTGATGAAAATTTTTGCCTAGGGATAATTTTATGCGAAGAACAGCTTTTGGAGCTTTTTGGAAACTCTCCGTGAAACAGACTATATCACGAGAACGGATGAAAGAAGTTGGCGCTTCTTGAAGAGAGAGAGAGAGAATCCGACCGTCCGATCTGGCAAGTTAAGCAACATTGAGCCGGGGATTCGATCCCAACATGGTAAAACTTTTTGATTTTCAAAAAACGAAAACTTGTTTGAAAATCAAAAAGTTTTACCATGGTGAGATCGAAACTGTAGGCTCAACGTTGATTAACTTGCCAGATCGGACGGTCGTCTTCCCTCCAGTGCCGTAAATGTTTGAAAAATTTTTTTGGAAATGACCCCTCTAGGTGTAAAAACATGCGAGAAATCCGAATTTGACATTTTCAAAGCGAAAAATGCTTCCCTGATTCAGGGAGTATTGAAGCAAAAAGTCGCAAAATGTGATTTTTTTAAAGGCAAAAATCGCATTTTTGCAACTTTTCGTTTCAATACACAGGCCTTCTCTGAATCAGGGAAGTGTTTTCGTTTCGAAAATGTCAAATTCGGATTTCTCGCTTGTTTTTACACCTAGAGGGGTCATTTCCAGAAAAAATTTTTGAAATTTTTTTCAATTGGGTGACCCCCTATTATGTTATATTAGCTCCTGTCTTTATTTAGAAAGCAGATTCATTTATGCGGCGGATGTTTAATTTGGATATGCACCATATGAGAAGTACTGGGTTTTCTGAGCAGGTATATTAATCTTTAGTGTTATTACAGGGTGGGTGCGTGTAACTATTTTCGCTTCAAAGCTAATTTGTTCCTGAATCAGGGCCAGGGAAGTGTTTTCACGCTCCAGGAATGCGCACAATCGATTCCCCGCATAAAATTACTTCTAGAGGGCTCATGTTTCCAAAAAATGAATTTCCGGTTCCCAAAAATTCACTTTTTTTGGCCCACTCTGTAAATTTGAAACCCTAGAAAGACAATATTTTCCCCTTTTTCTTTTAAAAATAACCATTTTTGCTTCAAAACCAATTTTTCCCTGAATCAGGTTAGTAATTCCATTACTACAGCATCGGCTCAATTCATTGCTAAATGTAGTCAATCTTCAGGAATACCTATGGCAACTCCCAATCAACGACGTGAACATCTGCTCAGATTGCATACAACTAAACCAGGATGGTCGAATATGTGTGGCTAGCGTCAACCCAATCGGTTTATATGTAATTGAAGATCCGCGCTCATCAAAAGTGATGGAAATTGAGCTATATGACTGGTTTCCACCATGCCGGGGAGATTTTCGGCCGCGAATCAAGTTGTCTAAGTGGACCGAGAACTCATTACTTGTTCATGAAGAAATGGTATGTTCCACTACAACTCGTTAAAGGACTAAAACAGTGGGAAAAAAGTTGCCATTTTTGTTGAAATTTGAAAAGTTCATGAAAAATGGAGCATTTTTTGTTTTTACGGCATCTTCTGAAGCGTTATAGTTTTTGAGGAAATTTGAATTTTTTACAAGCTCTTCGTTGTAATACACAAACTTTTTTGAATTTTTAATCGATTTTTTAAATTTTCTTAAAATGAATATTATAGCAGTTTTTTATAGCTAAATGAGACGAACAAAATGACACCAAAATGATTCAATTTGAACATTGTTTTGGGTTATTGAAACGAAAATTCTGATTCAGGGTTTTCATTTCAATAACCCAAAACAATGTTCAAATTGAATAATTTTGGCGTCATTTTATTTGTCTCGGCGAGTTATAAAAAATTGCTACAATGTTCATTTTAAGAAAATTTTAAAAATCGATTAAAAATTCAAAAAAGTTTGTATATTACAACGAAGAGCTTGTAACAAATTGAAAATTTCAATTTTCTCGAAAACTACCACGATTCAGAGCATGCTGTAAAAACAAAAAATGCTCCATTTTTCATGAACTTTTCGAATCTCAACAAAAATTGGGCAACTTTTTTCCCACTTGACTGGTCCTTATAACAAAACAAAATTTTATAGACAAACACTTTGCTGATAATAGACTTGGAAAATCTCAACATATTAAAAGTGGGCACTGAGCCCTCGAAGCCAACTATAATGTCGTCGGTTATCAACAAAATTACACAGACAAGTAAAGGTTATGTTCAATTTTTCACATACTTGTTTTTTCTTAGAAATCGAATTGAATGAGCGGCATTGGTGTTTGATTAGCGGCGATGTGCCCATTTTGTTCCAAAAGGGCTCGAATCTCATCAAATTACTTCGTCCCGAAACCACCAATATCGTACAATTGAATTTACCCGAAACTTACAAGCTGAAAAACATTATTGTTGTCAATGCTGATAGCATGTTGTTGGAGGACTTTGACAATGGGTAATTTATACTTTAAAAGAGATCGAGTCCATTCGGAAAAAAGAAATTCGCAAAATTCATGAAAAATGAAGCAGTTTTCGTTTTTACGGCACCCTCTGAATCGTTGTAGTTTTTGAGATAATTACGTGTGGATTTTCGTCTGTGTATTACAACGAAAATATTCAAATTCCTGATTCAATCAAAATTTGTTTATTGACGCGAAAATAATTTAATTTAAAAATTCGTATTTTTTACTTTTTAAGGGTCAAACAAGGGTCTTCACGCTTCGGGAATGCGCATAATCGATTTTCGCATAAAATTACCCTGAAATGTGTCATTATCAGCAAAATCAAATCGACTCATATGGGATTCGAACCCGAGGCCCTTAGACTCGAATCTTGGAGCACTACCACTACGCCAAGTTTAATATGAATCGTGATTTTTAATTTTGCTTATAGTTTAATATGAATTTTAAAAAAAATTTCAAATTTTTGAAATTTTTTTTTTCGATTTTTGACCCTCGGGTGACCCCCCTGATCCCAAATAGCTCTCAAAAATCCTTTTAGATATCGCTTATTGACAATAGAGTCGGATGGTCGTATGCTACTTCGTCCCATAGAAACCAATGGTGTTCCTGGAAATATTGAAGCCGGTGGAAAAGTGCTGGACTCCAACGGCCAAGTCTCATCAAATCTATTTACAAGCGAACCTTTTCTTGCACTAAAATCTTCGGGCTTTCCCGAAACCTGGGTAAGAAACATTCTCGTTTAGTTCAAAAACAGATTTTTAGGCCAAAACTGAAGTCCTCGCATGGGAACGTGACAAGCCAAGCAGATTCGTGGAAAATAAACGTCCATACTATGCGTCGGAGCAGCAATTCAAATTCACACATCCCCAAAAAGAATGGTGCATTTTCCCGAATGGGCTAGTCGTCCGCGCGTTATCCAATTGGGCTGCGCCAGAAAAGGCGTTGCCAAAAGACATGTCTGTTGGTATGGTTGGAGGTTTCTTGGAGGTGCTCGACACGAATTCCAATTCATTACAATATGTGCCCGTGCCTGTCTCCAAATACCAGTCGTATCACTATTCGTGGGTGTCTTCAATCTCAAAAGCTCCATTTGTTCTGGCGAATGCTGGTGAGAAGTCACTTCTTACTTGTGATTCTTCTGGTGCTATAAGGAAGTGGGAAATTGATGAGGTATTATTTTATTTCAGTGATCAAATTAGAGGACACTTTCAGGAAAGCAAGAGTACCCCCAACTCATAGGTTACCAAGGGGTACAGTACCCCCCTCACCACTCATCCTCGGACCTTCTGCCTTTATAGTCATTCATCCATCCATCCTGAGGGTCCGGTATATCCCCCCTACTGGTAAACTATGCCCCAACTTCAAAGTGGTGTAACACCCACCCCTTCCCTGGATCAGGCAAGCATTTTTTATATGTTTGAATGTTAGGCTTCTATCGCTGAATCCTTAAACCAGTGGACGCGTATGTTTGGCATGTCCGACACAAACGAAAGAATCGAGTTTGAGCGCTCGGAATCCGATGTTGATTTATCCAAGTTGGATGAACCGAAACTTGGAAAATTCGATCCGAGCAATATTCCACATGTTGGCGGCAACACATGGTAAATATACAAAATTTGTAATATAAAAAACTTGTAACGAAACTTTTAGGATGGGAGGCACTGGTGGTTATAATACAGCTGGCCTGGGTGGTGTTGGTGGTCCATTTAGGGTCGACGCAGGTCATGATGTGCACCAAATTCCAGATAGCGCTAAGGAACAGGTTCTTGCAAGAGTAGTTTTTCTTTCAAGAAATCCAAAAATTTAGGTGCCCGAGCATATTCTCAAAAAAGCTAGAGAGATCGCCAAGTCTGAATATCAAAAACGGCTCAAGGTAACGTGTTCACAGGACCAGTCCAGTGGGAAAAAAGTTGCCCAATTTTTGTTGAGATTCGGAAAATTCATGAAAAATGGAGCATTTTTTGTTTTTACAGCATGCTCTGAATTGTTGTAGTTTTCGAGAAAATTGCGTTTGAAATTTTGAATTCAAACAAGGTTGTGTATTACAACGAAAACATGTATGTAAATTCAAATTTCAAATGCAACTATCTCGAAAACTACAACGATTTAGAGGTTGTCGTAAAAACAAAAAATGCTCCATTTTTCATCAACTTTCCGAATTTCAATGGCAACTTTTTTCTCACTGGACTGCTCTTTTAAATAATTGATTTGGATGCATTTTAGGAAATCGAAATGAGTGAGCATGATGCGGATGCATATGGAACCCTTCATAAGAAAGTCGAACGCCAGACTACCATGCTCAAAAACATCATTGATAGTTTAGAGGCTAAGGAAAAAGAGAGGCAATGGGCTAAGCATCAAACGAGTGGAGATCTTGATGATGGGAAGTTGATCGAAGGGATGACCGGCGAGAAAACGATTTATAGGTAAAAAAAGTTTCTAGCTGTAGGTGTCATAGGGGGCTGGGGCCTTGAATCAGGGTCAGGGTCAGGGCAGCTTTTTCATGGTTCGGGAATACGCACAATTGATTCTCGACCTAGAAAAACCGCTAGACCGTAGCGAAAATTCGAGTTTTGATTCATTTTCGCTTCAATACACCCACCCTTTCCCTGAATCAGGGCATCTTTTCATGGTTTATGACACCCTGTATATGTTTAGACGCCGCATGGACCTACCGCCGGAAGCTGGAAGCCAACAAAAGAACCCCAAAAGGATTCGACTTGTTTTCGACGTCAGTGGGAGCATGTACCGGTTCAATGGGTACGATAAACGGCTCCAAAGATCACTCGAGACGGCTCTGTTAGTCATGGAAGCCCTTGAAGGCAAGGAAGAAAAGATAAAAGTAGTCTTTTTTTCAAATTTTTCTTTCAACAATCTATTGGGTGGTTCCAAAAGTTCGTGGAATTTTTACATGAATTTTTTACGAAAAAATTTTTTCTCCAAGTTCCCGGATTTAAAAAAAGAATTTTATAGAAGTAATTTTATGCGATTGCGCGCATTCCCAAATCCTGAAAATACATCCCTGACCCTGATTCAGGGAAAAATGGTTTTGAGAAGATTGTCATTTTTCCCTGAATCAGGGTCAAGGAAGCTTTTTCAGATTTCGGGAATGTGCGCAATTGCATCAAATTACGTTCATATGGATGGTTTCCGGGCGAAAAAAGAAAAAATTTCAATTTTCGCGTCAATACACCAATTCCATTTCCTGAATCAGGGTCAAGATAATTTTCTCATGCTTCGGGAACGTGCAATCGATTTCCCGCATCAAATTACCTCTATATGAGTCTTTTTTTAAACTCGAGAACTGTTGAAAAAAATTTTCTCGTCAAAATTCATGTAAAAAATTACGCGAACTTTTGAAACAACTCAAAATACTTGCTTAGTATGACATCGTTGGTCATTCGGGAGACGGCCCGGAAATTCCATTCGTCGTCGCCAATTGCCCGCCGAAAAATGAAAAAGAACGCCTGAATGTGTTGAGGAAAATGCTAGCCCATACACAGGTTTGTCTTGATTCACTTTCTTCATTTCATGATATGTCACGACACGCATCATGACGTGTCATGATGCGTGTCATGACGTGCGTTACGCATCATGACACGCGTCATGATACGTATCATGACGCGTGCCATGACACGCATCATAACGCTGCATCATGACATGCGTCATGACACTGAGCATGTGTGGACATTAAAGGGTGGGTTTCGGTCGAAAAAATCAAGAATTTTTTTGACCCGATACGGACAGGATTCACACGCCCCCTTTAACACAACAGAATTGCGACCATTTGACTCTTCCCATTTTAGTTCTGTGCGAGTGGAGACTATACACTAGAAGCCTTGGAAATGGCCACAGCGAAATTAGCGAAAGAAACGGATGTTGACGAGCGCTTCGTTGTTGTGTTATCGGACGCGAATCTCGACCGCTATGGAATCCAGCCGAAGCATTTGGTCAAATACTTGCAATCCGATGAAAGTGTCGATTCGTTTATTGTCTTCATCGGCTCTCTAGGACAACAAGCCGCGAAATTGCAAAAAGCTTTGCCCGCCGGCAAAGCATATGTGGCGACGGATACCGCTCAATTGCCGCAAATTATGCAAAGCATTTTTTCTTCTACTTTGATCAAGTGATCTATGTTTATTTGCTCAATGAGTTTATTTTACAGGGTGTCCCATAACAAAAGTGGAAATTTCGTGATTTTTTCATGAATTTTGGACACGATAATTTTTCGGGATAATTCGATGCAAAAAATCGATTGCACGTGTTTTTGAAACGTGAAAGCGCTTCCTTGATCCTGATTCAGGGTAGCATGTTGAAGCGAAAATGAAAAAATTTTAATAATCCAAAATGACAGCACTACTTGAGGGGTCATTTAGAGAAAAACTTTTCGGGTTCACAGTTCATGAAAAAATTACGAAAATTGTCCACTTTTTTTTGGTACACCCTCTATTTACGAGGTATTTCAGAGAGAATATATATTACAAAATGCATATATTTGTAGTTTTTGGAGATAGCATAAATAAATGCAAAAAATAGATTGAAAGTACAGTCCACGAAATTGCGCAAATTGTTTCACCATCAAAAAGACACCTACTAGGGGAATTTTTATGCGAGAAACACAAATTTGACGTTAAAAAATTCAAAAATTTTGATTTGAATTGGTTTGTATATTGACACGAAAACTCGGTTTTTTTAAAACGTGTGAGTTGAGCGATAGCTCAAAAAATTTCCTCATAAAAATACCCCCTAGTAGATGTCTTTTTGATGGTCAGACAATTTTGCGCAATCTCGTGGATTGTACCTTTAAGATGGCTTTTTCTGTTTTTGAGAGCCGGGAGATTCGATGCGTGGTTGAAATTCGGTGATAGTAAAAGTGACACCATTCAAGGTAATGGAGTGTTTCTTGGCGCAGGATCGATTGACTAAACCATCTCGAAATGGTATCGGCTTTCTTTTGGCAGATTTTGTTTGGCTTGAGCTGCAGGCTTGCGTGAGATTCAGCTTCGTAATGGACACTCCAGATGTGGAACTTTCGGGTGAGTTCAACGATTTGGAATCGCTATTTCTTTGTTGTCTTAAAAAGAGACGGAGCTACTACACAATAGACGGAGCTACCACCCACGTGAAAAACTTTTCGAAAATTTTTCTGGAAATGACCCCTCTAGGGGTAAAAACATGAATCCGAATTTGACATTTCCGAAGCAAAAACACTTCCTTGATTCGAGAAAGGCCTGTGTATTGAAGCGAAAAGTCGCAAAAATACGATTTTCGCGACCTTCCACTTCAATACACAGGTCTTCCCTGAATCAGGGAAGCGTTTTTTCGCTTCGAAAATGTCAAAAACGGATTTCCCGCATGTTTTTACCCCTAGAGGGGTCATTTCCAGAAAAAAATTTTCACGTGGGTGGCCCACCCCCTATTGTGTAGTAGCACCAAAGAGACAATTTATGGATACACTTTGTCTTTGGATTGATGAATTTTCAATTTTTGATGAATTTTTCAAATTTTGATAAAATTTTCAATTTTACGAATTTTGAAAATTGTTTTGGGTTATTGAAACGAAAACATGAATCAGAATTTTCGTTTTAATAACCCAAAACAATTTTCGAATTGGATAATTTTGGTGTCATTTTGTTCGTCTCATTTAGCTATAAAAATTATAGCTACAATGTTCATTTTATGAAAGTCTAAAAAATCGATTTTTCCGCCGAAATAATTCAAAAAAGTTTGTGTATTACAACGAAAACATGTATAAAATTCAAATTTCAACTCTGTTTTAATGGGAAGCGGAGAAAATTTTTCGAGTATACTTGCTCATTTTATCAATCAAATTTTGTTGCACAGCAACTCTTTGAACAAGCGTCTGCTGTTCGACCACGTTCGGATTCAGTCTTGGCTTTCTTGTTGATGTGCCTTTTCTAAAAAAGAATTTTCGTACAATCTTAGTAAATATTGGGTCGTTCGGAAAATAACCGGCTTGTGCAGATTCCATCGAAACTTTATGTAAAAATGACCCTACTGGTGAGGGGGGATTCTATGCGAGGAATCGATTGCGCACATTGCTGAACCATGAAAATACTTCTGATTCAGGGAGGCGGTGGTTGGTGTATTGAAACGAAAACTTTAAAAAGTCGAAAAAAATTTTCAAGAAAAAATATCCTTCTAAGAGAAGCTGGCTCAGCTTGGATGAGATGTTCTTCCTCACCCTTTTTTTGCTTTTTCCAATTTGACTTTTCTAGGGGTAATTTTATGCGAAAAATCGATTACGCGCACTCACTCGCAATCTGAAAACCGCAGAAAAATCGATTTCCTAGAGAAATGAACAAATATCCCTCTATGCATCCCTGCGTGGTCGCTAACATTTTCCATTTCTCGAGAAAATCGAATTGTTCACCATTTTTCTGCGGTTTTCAGCTTGCGGGTGAGTGCGCGCAATCGATTTCTCGCATAAAATTACCCCTAAATGGGTAATTCCCGGAAGGAAATACAAAAATTTTCGTTTGCCGAGTTTAGCCAACGTTAAGTGGCTGGCACCCAGGGGAACTTGCTCCCCAACCTTCTTACCTTGTATCACACATATCACATTTGAATGCTTCGCATCGATTTCGAAATGTACACACCTGAAGGGAAAATTTTTTATTTTAAACAAGTAACAAAAAAAGTTTATACAGTGCATTCCCAACTGCCGGGCTCGAACTCTTCTTCCTCTTTGTCTTTAGTTCCACTAGATTTCTTGCCCTTCTTACCGGACATCTATTGTAAGCACAATAAATGCACAGAAATTGATTCTTATCAACTATTGCAAAAAATTTGTTTGTCGAATTTTTGGATAATAGAAATGCCAAAATTTAAAAAAAATCTCAAACATTCGTCTCAATAAAACTTTTTACTTAATTTTGATTGAATGATTCTTTTTTGCCTAACATTTTTTTGAATGGAATTGAGCGCTCTTAATAAAACTAATTTGAGAAACAAAGAGGAAAATCGATCTTCGGCCTTGCTCTCCGAGTATTATATAGGGATGCTCAAGTAATCACTGGGGGGGGGGGGTAGCAAAAGGATTTATACCTCAAAAATGGCACATTTTGTCAAAAATGTTCAATTTTCACCAAAATAACCATATGCAGATTTATGATTCTTCATCTAGCAAAAATTCAAATTCCATAAACTGGGGGACCGAGCGCTATCGCGTTCGGAGGGAAGAGGAGATTTTCCGAACCGATCGATAAATTTCCGAGCGCCCCGAACGAGATCTCCGCCCTGATCCGATTGCTTTCCGAGTGCGGATTCACTCGAAAGAACTCAGAGGTACTCGGAAGTTCTCGGAGACGCTCAGAAGAACTCGTAAGCACTGTTTGAGTTTCTTCTGAGTTCCTCCGAGCGCCTCCGAGCGCTTCCGAACGCTTCTAAGCGCCTTTGAGTGCTTACGAGTTCTTCCGAGCGCCTCCGAGTACTTCCGAGTGCCTCTGAGTGCTTACGAGCGCCTTCAAACGCTTCCGAGTAGCTCTAAGTCCTTCCGAGACTTAGGCTTAGGCCTAAGCTCAAGCGTAAGTTCAAGTCTAAACCTAAGCCTAGCCTAATATGCAAGAATAAATAAGATTTATATTTGACTTTGCTCTAAATGTGTTGCATTTTTATTGTTGTTGATGATTCATTTTAAATAAAATCATTAGAAAAAGATGTTTCGCCAATCAATGTTTTTCCGTCAAATTGATTTGATCAATTCTTTACATAAAACCAGTTTTACCTGATAAAACTGATTGTCAGATAAAACGGTAACATATATAATATATATCATAGGTCGGCAAGGTGGGGGGGGGAGAGGACCCCAGATGAGATGTCCCCCTTCAATTTTGGGTTCATGAGTGAGTGGGTCAGGGGGAGGCTCCCCCTTGCCGACCTATGATATATATTATATAGAGTTTTGACTGTAGGGTGGATTTTCTATGCGATAAATCGATTGCGCGCATTCCCGCACCTTGAAAACACTTTTTCCCTGACACTGTATTAGCATATTTTCGCTTCAATACACACATCCCCCTCATTTCAAAAATACTGGTCAAATAAGAAAAATGAAATTTTTTTCTTGAATATTATTTTTCGATACAAAATTTATATACAAAAAAGAAGATCACAACTATTGTGTACCTTGCGACAACTTTTGGTTCAAAAATTGAAAAATTAATCAAAATTAAAAAATGCCACTCCCAAATAAAAACTACGAATCCGCTGAATTTAATGGTTCAACTTTTTGCACTTGATTAATATTTTCACGCCAATCTTTCGCTTTTGTCGGACAAAAAGTTTTCAAGATGTACTAGTATACATGGAATTTGTGTTCGTGTAGAGTTTATTTGGTTAATAGTTGTTTTTGAATTGCGCGTCAGCATAGATCAGTATACAGTTGAACAATGAAGTAAGCAAACCGATTTGTTTTTGAACTGGTTATTCGTCGAAGAGGACCAAAAACTTTCACGACGTCACATTATTGGGCGATTGGGTTTTGGTCACACATTCTTTATATACGGTAATGGACTTGTTTTAAAGTGGAAAAAAAGTTGGAACATAAATTTTTAAGTGAATGATTTTTAATTTCTTAAAATTTTATATGAGTATACTCAGATGGGTACACAATACAACTCCGTATTGCCGGCAATTTGTAAAAGTACGACTGCACCGAACACGCCGAACGAGGCGCCGAACACGCCAAAGGGTCCAAGTTAGGCTTAGGCCTAAGCTTAGGCTTAGGCTTGGCCTAGGCCTAAGTCTAATTGAGACCCTTTGGCGTGTTCGGTGCCCCGTTCGGCGCCGTTCAGCACAATCGTACTTTTACAAATTGCCGTATTGCCAGAATTGTGCCGCAAGTTGAATTGGTCGATGTATTGACACGAAAACCCTGAATTCCAGCCAGGGGGTCGAACGATAGGTCGTTGGATTCCTTGGATCATTTCGAACAACTTTAATTCTCACCATATAATTCATAAACCAAGAGGGGATGAAGAAAATCCTTATTGAAATTTTGATCTCAAATAATGGTAAATCCATAACTCGAAAGTTACAGAAAAAAGCAAAATTTCAATAAGGATTTTCTTCATCCCCGTTTGGTTTGCGAATTATATGGTGAGAATTAAAGTTGCTCAGAATATTCCAAGGAATCCAACGACCTATCATTCGACCCCCTAGTTGAAATTCAGGATTTTCGTGTCAATATACCGACCAATTCAACTTGCGGCACAATTCTGGCACAACAACTAGCGCATACCCTAACTAGAGCAGGATTTGGACGTTTGATGCAGGTAGATGGCTGTAGCGTATACATCCTTCGATGCGTCGCAGAAGCTAGCGTTGCCTGATTTTCAATCAAATCGTTTTTATTAAAACGACTGGCAAGACAGCATAATAAGCGTTGAGATAGCGTTATCAGCTAGCGTTGATTTCCAACATAGCGTTAGATAGCATGGACCCATAGCCTGATCGGGTTCAGTTTTGATCAATCGGTTTCGGTGTTGGCTTTTTTTCAAGAGTTCGACTTTCAAAAAATCTTATTCCTGACCTTGAACGGAGACTTTTTTGTCACACTTGTTTCACTGAAACAATTTCCGTAACAGTTAATAACAGAATAGAATCTGTCTAGATCCGTAGTTTGCAATTCTTGTTTCGGCCAGCCATGAAAACCAATGCTTTTTCGATGATTAGATGGACACGCTTGGCAGTTTCCGT
>JAQGBS010001629.1:0-15157 GCA_034698545.1 Acrobeloides obliquus
CGACATTTTTCACATTTTATCAAATATCTCAGCAACCATAAAGAGATATGCCATGATCTTGGTGTCGTTGGATTGCTGCGATTTCCAGCTTCAAAATGACACCAAAATCATCGGAATTTGCCACATCGATTTTGAATTATTTCAAAAACAAGAAACTGTGCGCTCGTTCCTCTTTTTTGTGTGCGGTGTGCATTCGTTCCTATTGCCAAAAATATTTTTTTCACGTAGATAGCCCCCCGGTTTGGAATAAAAGTGTTTTGAAAAAAATTTTTAAAATTTCCCTGACCCCCTACAAAATTTTTTTGGTCGCGGTTCGAATCCTGCTTGGAGCAGAATTTTTTTGCACAAAAAAGTCCATTTTGACCCCCTACACGGGTGGGATGGGGAAGGGAGGGATAGCTAGGGAGAGGAGGGGGATGGAGCAATGATGGTCCGTTTGCGGTTCCGGATTTGGAACCAGAATCGCAAAAAAATTTTGGATGAAACATGACCCGAACAAATTTATCAAAATTTTGCTAAAATTTTTTTCATTAAATTCATTTTTTTTCGCCAAAATTTCTCCATTTTCAATAGCATTTTGGAAAAATTTCGCGCCTGTGGCGTTGTTTTCTGCTTAAACGTCAAGATTTTAACACAATCAATGCTTAAAGGAAAAAATTTTTGAAGTGGAACCAGTGACGCAAAGAAGGGGAAGAAGCTTCCCGCCCCAAATCTGAAAAAATGAAAAATTTTCTAATGGTTCTCCTTTATATTTTTTGCTGGATTTTGTAGCAATCGAATGACACCATAACTGGTTGAGGAGTTATTGCATAATTAGTAAAAAATGTCAGTTTTTTCGACATTTTTTAATAATTATACAACATCTCCGCAACCAAAAAGAGTGATGTCATGAATTTGGTGTCATTCGATTGCTACGAAATCCAGCTTAACGACACCAAAACTATCAGGATGGGCTTTCCGGAGAAATTTTCAAAAATATAAAAAACGTTTCGAAACATTAAACGACCTATGATACCACGTTTTTTTCAGCTATGCTTTGCTAAGGGTTTTGAGCGTCGGCTGCTGCTTGCTTTTCCAATCTGAATTTGAAATTTTTTTCGACTCTGCAATTTGATAATTTAGATGAAACCTCCAGAAAAAGCCTTTTATCTTTTCAAATCGCCTCAAGTAATCTTGCCAAATTTGGAGCTCATAAAAGGCATTGGAAATAAATGGTCAAAAGCGTATTATAAATATTTGATAGAACCCACTTATTCAAATGCTGGATTTTTGAACGGAGCTGAAAAAGTTAGTTTCTCTTTTTTTTAACACACAAACCCTCCGGAACTGCGTACCGTTTGGTTTGTACACCATGTTTTTTGTATTTCGTTTTTCTAGACGAGGAATCGATTGCGCGCATTTTTACGCATGTATTTTGAGGTCAACAACTTGGGGGACCGAAGCACTCAAGGACCCGGCCCCATTAGATCTTTTGAGGCTAAAGAGAGAGGAGGGTTCTCTAATTCATTTTCAGTAAAATTGTTTAATTCGCTGATTTTTAGGGGATCCATTTGGCAGCCACATATATGAGGGAATCAAAATTCGAGAAACTAAATCGTATAATGACTTCCGAGTTGGTGGAAAAGATTAAAAATCGTATGCACGAATTACCTCCGGATTTAGTTCAAGAAAAGTTGAAGTTTGAGCAGGAAAATATCATTCATTCGTTTATACATTCAACAATGTTATCATCAGATAGACTAATGTCACGTAGGTTTTTTTGAAAGGGTATCTTACAGTGTGAGCCAAAAAATCGTACTTTTGTGTTTTTTGACGAAAATTTTTCAAATTTTTTTTCAAAAATTGCATGAAAATACCCCTAAGTTTCTGTGAGCATTTTGTTTTAAAAGGCTAAAAATTGGTCATGAAGATAACCTCAACTTTTTTAAATCGTTTTTTGAAGATTTGTTTGCATTGTACTATAGTTAATCATTATTTAGTCAAGGGCTTAGCGTTTTATGGCACCGTTGTGGCATTTATTGATGATATAGATAGAAATTCGACCTCTAAGAAATCTTTAAGACAGATAATAAAATCTCCAAATTGGTTATGTTGTAATGTGACGTAAGTTTTCATGGGCATATAGAATTTTTGGAACTAACATTTCTCAAGGCTTTATAAGAAATTTCCGTTAAAAAGATTTAAAAAATTTTTAAGCATTCTTAATAGAACGTTTAAAAATAGAAAACTTCAAAATATTTTTTGATATATAGAATTTTTAATCTTTGGGAAAAATTTTTACATTTTCAGAGAGATTATTTTTGCCTTTTTCACAACCTCCTTTAACACAATCCTTCTAGGTTCTGTAGACAGTTGGACCCACCAGGAATATGGAAAATTACTGACATTAATTTCTTTGACAAAAAACTAAAAGAAGTTAATACCGATAGCCCATATATATTGTGAAGTTGTTATAGTTGTTTTGATGACTTATTGCTAGGAAATAAAATCTATTTACGATTATTTATTATTAGATAAGCATGTTGAATCGCTTCAATCTATTACACAATCAAAACCCTGAATGAGCCGTACGGAGACGAAGATTATCAAGTGTATGAACCGGATGAATTGATGCCAAAGATGATGAAGAGCTCTACGTTGTCTATCATTATTTTTCGATTTTGACGTTTGTGAAATCCTATACAGAAATGCATATCTTAGAGATATAGGGCCTCTGTATAGGGTCCACAAAGGTCAAAATCGAAAAATAATGATAGGCAAAAAATTTTCATGTAATTTTAAGGGAGGTTTTGCTTAAACAACTTTTTTGAATCGCTAAAATAAAAATTTCGATCTCCGGGGATTGAACCCTTCCTTTTAGAAACAGAAAATTTAGCGCCTGGTGGATACCAATTTTGGTCGCATTCTAGCCAAAAATTGGTCATTTTCCCCGCCGTGCACCCCCATGGTTATAATATAAAATCATGGTTATAATCCATTAAAATTACAACTGGACGGGTTATCTAGATATCATGACGAGATTCGCCAGTTACACTGGAACGTCACAATAGGTTATGTACGATTTGGTGACCGATGCCTGAAAATCTATCTTTCCACTCAAGGCGTCAATGATTTATTTGTTGAAAAATCAATTACAATTTGAGTATTTGATGATCGATCACGGAAACGATTGCTACAGGGCTATACTTTAACGGTCTAAAAAAATTTCCCAAAAAATCAACACCTAGTGAAAGTTATATGACTTGGAAACCCAAAACCCCGTACAAATTGGCAGAAATGGCCCTAAATGAGCTCGAGGACCTTTCACTTTTATTTTTAAGTTTTTGAGAAGGACTAATTTTCTTTGTAATTTTCCACCGTTTTTGGGCATGGGAAACAATATCTAAAAAGTGCCAATCAAAAATTCGACTTTTTAAATGTTAGTTATCGACCCTTTGGTCAGGGTTCCCATTTTTCCTTATTTGTAAGGAATTTCCTTACTTTTGAGCTCTCCAACTTATTTTTTGAAAAAAAGTAAGTAACTTACTCTTCCTTACTTTTAACGCTTGAAAAAAAGTTAACTCGTTCATTTTATTTTGCCTGATTTGTGATAAATTTTAATCAAATGTAGGTATGAAAACTCCATGGATTGGCTACTACTAGACCCAAACTTCAAGATCGATGACCTAACTTGGCAAGGCTTCCGTATCTGGTAGAAAATATTTTACTATGTTTAATTTGTTATTTTTTTAAGTTATCCTGTTTTTTTTGCATAAAATTATATAATAGTTCTATAAAAGTTGATAAAAAAAATTATTGGTTTTATGCCAACTTATTTTTTCTTACTTTTTGATAATGCTAAATCTTACTTTTGGAAAATTGAAATGGCAACCCTACCCTTGGTCCCCCTTAGATTTTGGGTAAAAAATTGAAAATCAAAAAAGCGTTTTCAGGCTTCGAAAATGCGCGCAATCGATTTATCGCATAGAAAAACTCGCTAAGACTAAAATTCAACATTTTTCTTACCGGGGTCATACTGAGGCCATTTCTCAGAAAATGGCCTCAACCATACATGGGCAAGGGGGGGGGTACTGTACCCCCCCCCTCTAATTCGTCGTATCGGGGGAAAAATTAGTGGACCAATTCGTATTTTGACGGCAAAACATATATACGAATTCGTATTTGGACGTTTTCGCCTGTCGACGTTTTTTTTGGTCGGCAGTAACCTTTGGGACCAATTTGTATTTTGGGGCCCAGTACCCCCCTGCTTGCCCATGTATGGCCTCAACGTTTAGGCTAAGTTCAAAAAGCGATTTTTTCCCCTTTTTTGAACTTAGCCTAAACTTTGAGGCCATTTTCCGTGAAATCTATGCATTTTTGATCTTCGCGATGTTTCTGTTCCCATACCAAATTTTCTAAGGAATTTTTTGCGCGAAAAATTTTTGGTTTTTCGGAAAATTTAATTCATAACTTTTAGTGTTTTTTGACTCTACAGGCAAGGGGTAAGGTCAAAAAATTTTGAGCTCAAACTCATGAGCTATCCGAACACGTATATTTCAAATAAATTTTTTAATG
This sequence comes from Acrobeloides obliquus, assembly GCA_034698545.1. Lineage (NCBI taxonomy): Eukaryota > Metazoa > Nematoda > Chromadorea > Rhabditida > Cephalobidae > Acrobeloides > Acrobeloides obliquus. The sequence continues at coordinate 4,555 of JAQGBS010001629.1, forward strand.
CAATTTTTCGAAATCCTAGTTATGTGACTGGGAGCCGGTAGTCGAGTAAAATTTCCAGTTTCCGACAGGTGGGATTACTTTCTGGCAAATTTGTATTGTTGCAGGTGAAAAATTTGGAATAAGTTTCCCTGGTTGCCGCCACTTAACGTTGACTAAACTCGGCAAAAAATTTTTTATTTTCCGCCAAAAACGACCACCCTTCTCGAGAAAATCGAATTTTCACCATTTTTCTGCGGTTTTCAGGTTGCAGGAGTGCGCGCAATTGATTTTTCGCATAAGATCCTTGACCCTGATTCAATCAGGGTCAAGGAAGCGTTTTCACGCTTCGGGAATGCGCGCAATCGATTTTTCTCACAAAATTACCCCTAAATGGGGTAATTTCTGGAAGAAAATAAAAAAATTTTTTGCAGAGTTTAGTCAACGTTAGCTGGCGGGGAACTTGCTCCAAAAATTTTCAAAAAATATTTTGATCTATTCTTGTTTATGCGAACAAATTTTCAGCCTTCACATTTTGTTTGTTTATTATGTAAAAAACGAGTAGTAGACGTAGCAATATTACGAAACGCCAAGCTCAGCGCAATAAATCGGTCAATGACGTCTTACTATCCTTAGTCAGCAATATGACCGATTATTTTACGCCTATAAATATTATCATAGGTATTGAAAATTTGTTTTGTTTCCATTTCTTATTTTGTTCACAAAATTATCAATTGCCACGGGTTGGTCACACAAAATCTCTCTCGGCCGCCTGTTGTTTCATAAGATACGCGTTTATGTTTTGTTCGTTTTATTGATCGTTATTCCGCACAAACAATTGTGCAACGATGCACATTTTTTATGTGGGCTGAGTTGATTTTTCGAGACTTTTCTTTGATTTTTTTACTCTTTCATGATTTATTTCACTTAGTCATTTCCATTTAGAACTATTGTTAAAGCAACTATTCGTATTAAAGATGACACTACAGTGGACAGTTGTTGCGGGTATTCTTTATTTGGAAATTGCGGCCTGCATCATTTTGTTACTACCGTGGATTCGCCCAACACTGTAAGTTTTGTGGTGAATTTTGAGTAGCTCAAAAAATTTATCTCACTAGAATGCCCAGAACGTGTCTAAAATTTAAAAATTTTATTTTTTGGATTTTCTCCAAAATGATCCTATTAGGGGTAATTTTATGCAGGAAATACGTTGGCGATGTTATTTTAGCGTAAAAACGCTTCCATTTTTTTTAGAAAATCGAATTTTGCATATTAGCTTTTTCGAAATATGTTAGATTTTCTAAAAAATGGAGCGCTTTTTTACGCAAAAATAACATCTTCAATGTGTTTCCCGCATAAAATTAACCTTAATAGGATCATTTTTGAGAAATTTTCGATTTTAGACCACGTTCAATGGGGGGTATAAGAGCCGAAGGAGCTCGGCTCCCGGTACTAGTTTATTTTTAAAGGATATCTCTTATATTTAACAAAAAAAACATGAATGAATTCTCGTGAGATCAATTTTTGAGTGTTGCAGATGCAAATTTTAGCTGGAAAAAGTTATTCAACAGTCGCCTGGCGATTTGGTTTAAAACTTGGGCGAACATATACTCTTATGCAGTAGTTGCAGTACTTCTACTTCTTTTCATGGGTAAGTTGCACCTTCACTGCTAACGATTAAAATAAATTTAGATGCGGTGCGCGAAGCACGTAAATATTCCCATATTGATATTTCGGAAGGAGCTCGTCACGCCGAAGCCGATGCGTTGGCTCACATGCGTCTGTTCCGTGCGCAACGTAATCTATACATCAGTGGATTCTCTCTCTTGCTATTCTTGTAAGGAAAAACGGGATAGAGGGAGAAAATGTAAATCTAGTTTTGGAACTAGTATCGATCCAACTGAACGTGAAATTTTTCAGAAAAAAATTTTTTCACCTGGAGTTGACCCCTCCAGGGGATAATTTTATGCGGGGAATCCGAATTTCACATTTCTGGGACCTGAAAATCTTTTTACATGACATCTTTATCGTGTCGGTTTTTCTTATACATTGGCTACGTTTGGAAATGACGATGTGATTTTTTCATTTTTGGTGTGTCTAAACATGTTATCTACAAAATATTTTTAGGGTATGCAAACGAATCGTTGATCTCTTGGCTCGTTCCGCCTATCTTGAGGCATCAGCTGAAGCAGCTCTTAAACAAGCAGAATCGGCAAATAAGACAGCAAAGACTTTGATGGAAGCGGTATGTTTCAAGTAGAAGCGCGACGCGGATCCCGGTCTGGGCTTCGTCCGCCGTTTTTTACGGCTCTAAGACGGATCGGGCAGTAAATTTTGCGGAAAAATATCACGGTCTCAATAAATGGTGTTTCATTTTTTTAACCAAAAATTGTCATTTTCTGAGCATTTTCAGCTTAACAACACCTGTTTTCAACAAAAAATTGCTCCTGTGGCGCTAATTTTAGCTTTAGCGCAAGAAATTTTATAAAATATTATAGTAAAACAGGAGAGGAACAAGGTCAATTTTGAAAAAATTTTTTTGATAAAAATGGGCCATTTGCGATTTTTTATCTCTAGTTTTTAAACCCTTTAAAATTAATCATTTTTTAGGAGAATTCCGATGAAGCTGTGAAAAAGTTGACCACACAACTCAAAGAGCTCTCAGAAAAACTCCGAAAGACCGAACTCGATCGCGATACCATGAAGGATCAGGCTAAAAATCTTCAAGCGGAATATGACCGTGTTTGTGAACTTCTTGAAGCAGCTGAGGGTGGTAACGGAGATAAGAAAGATGACTAGATCGACTTCAATACGAATTTTGTATAAATCGAGTTGTATTTGTTTTAAAATATTGTTTGACTTGTTAAAAAAAATGTTTTAAAAGGGAGCAGTGACGTGTAACTAGAAAAAAAATTTTTATTTGAAACATACGTCTTCCGATAGCTCATATATGAATTTGAGCTCAATTTTTTATTGAAAAATTTTTTGACCTCACCCTTGCCAGTATGGTCAAAAAACACTAAAAAGTCAAAAAGTGACAAAGCGAAGCTCAAAAGTGCATAGTTTTTTCTCGGCTCAAAGTTTAGGCTAAAAATTCAAAAAAGTGATTTCTTCTGTTCGGGCCACTCTCCCTTGTTAGTTTTAAAATATAAATAAATTTATTAGAACTTTTACAATATTACTATTAAAATTTTAAATTATTATTTGCTCCAAAAGTTCATGCACTTCACTATTTTTGTTTGAAAATAGGATTTTTCCGGAAAAAAACCGGTTTTTTCGGAAAAATCTCTTTTCATCTCGGAAAAATCTATTCACAAGAACCAAAATGTAAAATTTCTTTCCGATGAGAATTTAGAAATCAAGAATTGGCCAAAAATCGATTTTTTTTATATATCAAAATTGGAATTTTGGTCAAAAAATTGGATTTATATAATTTTGGAAAAATCCGTAAAATCTTAGTCCATCTCTATTGAAAAATATGCACGAACTGTTGGAACAACCCAATAAAATATCCATCTTTTTTTCACTTGCACAAATATCACGATAACAATCACAACTACAACATAAATAGAATTAAAATTTTCGTAAAAATGGAATTGCATTAAAAGAGATCTATAAAAAAATCAACAAAAAATATTCTTCATTGCGCCTTCTGAGCTTCTTTCTTGATGCGTTCTACATCGAAAGCTCCAATAGTCAAACTAGCCGTGTATAGATGAACCAGACTGATGATTTGCTTTACCAGAGCTACCGGGAAGAAAATAATAGCCAAGATTGGAATTAGATAGAGTGGACCAGACCACCAAACATTCACATAGAGTAGGCCAAAGAATGCCTCGTTGCCAAAACACATAAAGAACAAGAATTCTCTAAACAAATTAGAGTAAAATTGTGGATCAGTGAAGGTTCACCCCAGGGTCAAAAATCGAAAAAAATTTCTAAATTTTTTGAAAATGACATATTTATGGGTAATTTTATGCGAAAAATTGATTGCGCGCATTCCCGAAACGTGAAAACCTTTGTTTCACACTTAAAAATTGAAAAAATACGTATTTTTAAAGGTCAAACAAAGGTTTTCACGCTTCGGGAATGCGCGCAATCGATTTTTCGCATAAAATTACTCCTAAATGTCATTTTAACAAAATTTTTAGGCCTTATAGAAGTATATCTATAAGTACCTTGATGTATAGTAGTAGTGTAAAATAGGATTATCCGATGACTTGTGCGTATTTTTGCCGGTTAAGTCCGTTGCGTGAAGATGCATCCAGTGAGAAGCGATGTCGACGATAGCCGTTAGTTGGAAGAGGAAAACACACCGTGGATAAAATTGACACAACGTCATTAGAAGGGCCATAAAAGCACAACGATCGGTTAACTGGTCGAGCATTGCGCCAAAACGTGTGCCTATAAAAAGTGAATATTTACGAAGAAAATAACATCATGGTTTTTCAAAAATCGAAAAATTGTTGTCGAAACGAATACACCCTGAATCAAGGTATTCGTTTCAATAACCCAAAACTATATTCAAATTGGATCATTTTATTCGTCTTGGTGAGTTATAAAAAATTATAACAAAGTTGACACCACAAAGATGGTATCAATTTCAACAATTTCTTATTTTCAATTGTTGCTTCATTTCAAAAAAACCTACTTTGATTGTACATTCTGGCTAGGTGCCCATCAAAAGCGTCGAGAAAAGCGCTCAGAAAGTAGGCTATTGAAGCACACCAAGGACTACTGGGCATATAGAAAAACGCGAGCAGTGCCAACACAATACGAGCATAGCCAATCAAATTCGGATAGAATAAGAAAATATTTGGCTGTGTTTCTGGCATTCTCAATTTCTTAACTGTAAAAAAGTTATTTGAGAAAATGCGAAAAAAATTTTCAAACGAGTTTAAATATTGAAATGAAAATAAAAACTTGAGACATTTCGTTTCAATACAGACTTTTGGAACTTTTTATTGAATCAGGCAACGTGTACATTGAAACTAAAAGAAACATGGATCATTATATAGCTTTTTGATGCATCCCTGCGTGGTCGTATGACGGGAAAATCAGGATTAGTTAGTACTAAAAGGATCCACATTTCTTTTCGTTTCAATGTACACGTTGCTTGATTCAATAAAAAGTCCAAAAAATTTCGACTATATTTCTCCGATATAGTGAAAAAATAACTAAAAACTTTCCCCACTATAAAAATTTCAGGTTGCACATTTTTGAAATTGTTCCCCCGGGCGCTATGGGAATTTCAAATCTTCGCAGAAGACTATGTCTTAGTATATTAAAAAAGCATATTTTCCATCCTTGTTAGTAGAATGAAAGACATTCATTTTATTGGCCGTCTATTAGCGCACACATGAGCGAATCCGAAAACTAATTGTGTATGTACACCTCTGCGCTTCATTAGGGCCTTATCATTTTTAATGCCTTTTTTCACATGGCATTTCGAAATTTTTTACCCTTAAAATGATTTTTTCCGGAAAAGTGATGTTCTACAAAGTTTTCCTCCACTTTATGAGCAACAACTTTGTAGAACATTACCAAGAAAAATCATGATGGGGACGAAAAAGACCAATCCAGTCGAAAAAAAGGTTGCCATATTCGGAAAGTCCATGAAAAATGGAGTATTTTTGTTTTACAGTATGTTCTGAATCGTTGTAGTTTTCGAGATAAATGCGTTTGAAATTGCTCATGTTTTCGTTGTAATACACAAACTTTTTTGAATTTATTGCGGAAAAATCGATTTTTTTCAATTTTCATAAAATAAACATTGTAGCTATAATTTGTTGAGATGAACAAAATTATTCAATTTGAAATTGTTTTGGGTTATTAAGACGAAAATTCTGTTCATGTTTTCGTTTCAATAACCCAAAACAATTTTCAAATTTGACCATTTTCGTGTCATTTTGTTCGTTTCATTCAGCTATAAAAAAATATCTACAATGTTAATTTTATGAAAATTTAAAAAATCGATTTAAAAATTCAAAAAAGTTTGTGTATTACAACGAAAACATGTTGAAAATTTCAAACGTAATTTTCTCGAAAACTACAACGATTCAGAACATGCCGTAAAAACAAAAAATGTTCCATTTTTTATGAATTTTCCGAATATCAACAAAAATGGCAACTTTTTCCCCATTTAAAAACGGTAACCTTACCGAATTTGTGTCATAATTCTAAGGTATCGAGTAAAACTAATTGACCAGATAAAAATTTGAATAAAATATTTATATTTTAAAATATATACAATTAGACAGCCTTTAAAAATTTATATACAAGGATTCTTTTTAAAGACATTTATGACGCCGAAAAATATTTCACAAATCAAATCACAAGTGTGTTTCAGACGGTTATATAGCGGATTCCAGCTTATAACTTATTTTAAAATATTTTTTCCTAATTTTTTTGCATTTGGTAGCCTAGAAGTATATCTAAAAACTGGGGACATGATTTTTTCAAAACCTCAAAATAAATTTGTTTTACCTCAAAATAAATTGCGCTTAAGGATTTTTGCGGAAATTTCGACAGAAATAGGTTAATAGAAATCGACTAAAACTCGGTCAGGTTGAGCTCGGAGTATCCTCAAATCGCTCAGAATCATGTTTTTTGGCCGCAAAACCCCTAGAACTCAAAATTGGCAAATTTTAATGCCATTGTTAGGACTTTCATTTTTGATCCCGTTACCCGGGCACGACAGATGTCCAAAATAAAAGCCCTAACAGGAACATTAAAATCTTCCAATTTTAGTTCTAGGGGGTTTTGCGGTCGAAAAACACGATTCCGAGCGATTTGGGCTACTCTGAGATCAACCTGACCGAATTCTAATGGTATTTTTCACTCGAACCAGATTAATGTCCGCTTGAAACACACGTGAAGCATTTGTCCGCTTTTAATTTGGTTTAAATGCGTATAAATACAGGGTGGACTTTAGAAATCGGAATTTTGCCGCTTTTTGACGAAAAAATGACGATTTCATAGCTAAGTTAGCATTTTCAGAATTTTTCAATGCACGCAATAGATTTCTCGTATAAAATTATCCCTAATGGATCACTTTTTGAAAAAAAATCGCAAATTTTTCGTCAAAAACCGGCAAAACTCCGGTTTTTTAATATCCATCCTGTACAATTTTTAGCATCAAAAATTTTTAAACAAAATATAATAAAAAAATATTTTATACATTATTCATTTAGACAATTTGCTTCTTTTAAAACCCGATGTTCGAACATGGCATAGTGTTGAGTTGAAGTGGAAATGTTTGCTTTAGCTAAAGCTCCATGCCTTGAGTTTCATCTATAAATCGTTGTATGAGATAGCTCATTTAAAAGAATAGGGTATGAATAGTGGCGTAGTGATGTTCAAAGTGATCATGATAAAAGGTGATAACGCATTTTGATAACAGTGATCACGATTTTTGTGATAACGTTATCACTTATCACATGATAACGTTATCACATGGAGTGATATCATGTAATAAGTGCTAACGTTATCACAAAAATCGTTACCACCGTGATCAAAATGCGTTATATCCTATCACTTATCACCGGTTCAAACTACCTTCCGAGAAATCTGAAAATTCCGAAATCGTTGAATCAGATTCGTTTCCCGAATTGTTCCTGTAGCAATTGATCGGAGTTTCGGCATCGCCAGTAAGAGCGATCAAAGCCTCTTCGCTTGCATATTTTCGCACATAATCTAAAAATAAATATACATTATTCTTGTAGTGTTCTATAAATATTACAGGGTGTTTCGAAAAAACCGGAATTGGGACGACTTTTCCATAAATTTGGGCGATTTGTTCATGTTTTTTCGACCCGAAATTTTTTTCAAAAATGACCCCATTTGGGCTAATTTTATGCGGAAAATCGACTCATTCCCGAAGCTTGAAAATGCTTTCTTGATCATGATATATGGAAAAATTGATTTTATGGCCTCTGGTTCGAACCCTAGCCCCTACCACGAATTTTCTAATTTTAATTTCCTTCATAAAAATCGCATATATACCCTATCTTCTATGCGAAAAACACGAATCTGACGTCAACTTTAAGTGAAAACCTTTCCTAAAAGTCGATTTTTAGAGGGCAACATGGGCAAGTATCATAAAGATTGTTTGTTTTTTGTTGAAAAATCGATATCTAGGAAAGATTTTCACGTAAAATTAACGTCAGGTTCGTGTTTTTCGCATAGAAAATAGGGTGTATATTCAATTTTTATCAAGAAAATTGAAATTACAAAATTCGTTGTAGGGGGTGGGGTTCGAACCATAGATAAAATCAATTTTTCCATATATCATGGCCAAGAAAGCATGTTCAAATTCGATTTTTGTTGAAAAATTCGACCTGCACATTTGGCTTTAAAGTCTTCCGGCTTATGAAGATACAAAGAAGCTGCTTCACCATTCAACGGATCCGTAGGATTTGGATAGGTTAACAACTGAGGCAGAAATGATTCAAAAATATTCGCAAGATCTTAAAGATTTCCATCAATTTTGAGTAAAGAATTCAAAAAAGCTAACCATATAGAGCAGTCCATGCTTGATTAATAACATCTAAGCAAACTGTTCCGGAAGCCTCATCAATGTTCGGGTGAAAAATACGATTCATAAAGCCGATCGAAGGCGATTTGAAAGGATACTTTTCGGGAAGATCTACTCGAACTCTCCAAACGCCACCTTCATATGCAGCTAAATGTAATTCAAATAAAATTATTATACGGAGTAAGATAAACAAAAAACCGTACTTTTGTGTTTTTTTATTAAAAATCTTCAAAATTTTTTTTTCAAAAATCACCGTATTTTCATGATTTTGAAAAAATCTTTTTTTGAAAATTTTTGCCAAAAAACGAAAAATTACGGTTTTTTTGGCTCACCATGTAGTTGTGTATCTACATTTTTCAAAAATCTCGCTTGACACTCCCCCCCCCCAATCTTTATAAGCAACATCTAATTTCCACACATCCTAACAATGCGTGGGCAAAAAACAACAATCATACTTACTTCCTTTAGGTCCATAAAATTTCACTGCAAATTCATTTAAACCACCAGTAAGAATAACTTCATGCTTACTTTCAATTCTGAAAAATTATAAACCTTTTAGTCAAACAGTAAAGTTATAAGCAACATCTTTCTGATTTTGAAACAAATGTTCTGGGCATCCCAGCATCCTTTCAATTTAAAATAAAACATTGTTTTTCAATTTAAAAAGAAAATTTAGTGTTATTTTTTGTTGAAAAATCAGGAAAAGTGAAAAATAAAAACTTACAACTTAATAACATCGGTATCCATTCGTCTCTTTCCTGCACTTGGAGATGACATTTTTTATTTCAAAATATAAATAACAGCTAAAAGATCAATTTTTACGATCAAGAAAGCTTATATAGGTTTATTTATGATAAGAGTTAGTGATGTAGCCAGACTCCAAGAATGGAGGGGGACGAAAAATTTTTTACCTTGGTCCCCCTTATGTTTTTTCGGAAATTTGGGCAACTGAAAATGCTCAGAAAATTACAATTTTTTCACCAAAAATCGTCAAAAATGGCTATTTTTGTAGAAAAAAAGCATAAAGGAGACATCAAAATGCTCAAATAACATAAAAATTGTGTTTCCCGCATGAAAAAAACCCCTAAAGGGTGAGTTTCGTTCAAAAAAATCAAGAAATTTTTTTTTACCCGATAAGGACAAGATTCACACGTCCTCTTCAAAGGTCTATGACTCGCAACAACACCGAGTCACATGCTATTCAGGAGTCTTAGCTCAAGAAAGAGTGCTAGTGTTGCATTCAAGTTTATAGTTAACAGAGAATCGTTTTAGTGCGATTGACAAGTTGAAAGATAAAGAAATTCAAAAAAAAATCACAAGAAGTTTTCAAGCCGAAAAAAGAGATGTGAAAAGCTATTATGTATGAAAAATAAGTTGTTTTTTTCCAATCATCTTCTAATTTTTTTTAGAGTCGCCACAAATACGTGCAAATATACAGGAGGCGGCAAAGGATGTACAGTCAAACCTGTATATAGTGACACCTCTATAGCCACTCGAGGTAGATAATGACAAAGGAATGGAAGATCTGATGAAAGAATGGCAAAAAAAGGCGGTGTTTTCAATATAAAATATGCAAGATCCGACAGGGGTAGTGTCCTCGAATTTTTGTCGGTAAATGTTCATTGGACACGTATCTGCCGATTGGACGTGCAAACTGCACTAGAGCCTCCGAATGTTATCAGGGGGCAAAAGTTCGGCAACATCCGACAAAACTTCGAGGACACTACCCCTGTCGGATCTTGCATATTTTATATTGAAAACACCGCCTTTTTTGCCATTCTTTCATCAGATCTTCTATTCCTTTGTCATTATCTACCTCGAGTGGCTATAGAGGTGTCACTATATACAGGTTTGACTGTATATCCTTTACCGCCTCCTGTATGTCAGGACTTTTTGCATCCATGTCAGGACTTCGTACACCCTTTGCCAGAACTTTTTCCCCTTTTTTACAAAATAATTTTACAGTTTTAGGTACATTGTTAGTTTGTATATTATTAGTTGATAATGAATTCACTCAATCAAGCACGCTCATCGAATTTTAATAAACAGACTATGCAAGTTTGGATTCTGTCGGAATATGGGAAACCAATA